>JANITX010000211.1:55707602-55724183 GCA_027564395.1 Erythroxylum ulei | reverse complement strand
CTCATCGTAGCAATCAGAGCATCCGCGATCACCAAATCAATAGTGTACTTGTAGTCATTTCATTTTAATTACAAATACTTATTATGTACAATTTAATGTTTTTATTATCAATTAAGATAATTTTAACTTTATGTCATCAATTAACTTTCTGGCTAATCAATTCAATGTATAAACAAATCAAAATGTTATGCACAGATAATTCATAATTGTTTAAATTATGCATCAACCATAAGATCATCAAATAAAATTTAATGACGGAAATTTTTTAAAAAAATTACTGACGGAAAAACAAAAGTTTGTCGATAAAATCAATTCTACTTACTGATGAAAAATAATAAACTGTCAGTAATATTGACAGTATGTAATAACCAATTTCATCACCAACTTTACTATAGGATTTGCCGTAGAATAATCATTAGTATACTCACCAATAGATCAAACATAACTATCATTAATGTTGTAATAAAATTATCGACAGAATAACCAATACCATCTGTAAATCTGCCGACGGACAAATTTGATCGTCGCTAAATTTTCAACGATCAACCGTAGAAACAACCGTCGGTATATTCACCGATAGTTACATAAATTATCCTTTGGTAAATTTACCGACGAACAATTTGTTATTGGTTGGAAATTATTCCTTACGGCCATTTTTACGACGCCTTGTTCTGTCGCTAAACTGTCTTTCCAATAGAATGTTTAGGTTTTCCGTCGGTAATATCCATAGCTAAATGACATTTTTCTTCTAGTGAATTAAGGATAATATTCTATTAACTTAATAAATTTTCAAGAATTATAATAATAAGTATTCCATAACAAGTTATATAATCAAGATGGAAATTTATAAAACCTTTGACTCCATTTATTGAAAATTCGTATTAAAAACTTGAGAGCCTTTTTTTCATAAAAATTTATTAATTGGTTAGATCAATGCATAAATTTACTCCCTTATAGCATATTATCAAACGGATAGCCATCAAAAATCATTACAGGTTCTAATGGATTAAGGCAAGGTAACCCTATCTCTCCATACTTATTTACACTATTTATTAAGGATCCTACTAGACTAGTTTGCCATATCATAAGCCAAAAAAAAAATTATCATTTTTTTCATTTAAAGATCATAAAAATGAAAAAAATGATAATTTATTTTTCATTTGTTGATGACTTACTACTTCTCTTAAGGTCTGATCCTAGTTCTTTTCTTTCTTTTTAGTTATTTTCTTTCTTGTTATATCTTTACCTTATTAGACAATAATACCACGAACCTTTCCTTCATATATTTGATCATACCTATTTCATATAAAATACCAACCTATAAGGACTTCCAACCTTTGATTGAAAGGGTATAAAGAAGAATTAATATTTGGTATAACAGAAGTCATTCTTTCATAGACAAATTTTAACTCATCAATTTAGTATTCAACTTTATGCTTATATACAAGACTTCATATCTAGCATTTCCTAAAATACATATTAAAAAATAAAGAATATGTTAAGGTTGTTCTTTTGGTCATGACATCTCAAAAGAAAATCAGTTGTCAAAGTAAAATGGATCGATGTGTGTATGCCTAGGGAGCAAAATATGAAGAATTATAGTTGAAAAAAAAGCCTTATGGGTGAAATTGATCCATGCTTAATACGTAAGGAAGAACTTCTAGAATATTAGACTAAAAAGTAAAAAAAATATGGATATTGCTTCATATTCTATAGCTAAGGGAGTAAGTTAGATTAGATTTGAACCATATATTTGATCAAGGCTCTATCATATGTATGTAGTTTGATAACTAGAGCAACAATAGGCTAGTATATATAATCAATCATTTCTCAAATCTTTAAGACTCATTTCAAGATGGCATAATAACTAAGAGGTTGTAGGAGATAATTAATATTAATAGAGCTATAATAGAAGGACTTGGTTTAAATTAATGGAGATTATTCTAAATTACAATCCTATCTCTAATAGTAAGGATTCAATTTAATGGTTAAGGCATTCATCTGATAATTTTTTCAACAAATATTTTAAATAGCTCCTCATATTCAAATCCTTAAAAGCTTAGTAGAACAAAATCGTCTAGTATAAGTAACCAATCCTAAAATTCTTATTCTTCTTATGGCTAGATATCAAAAGGAGACTAACCAAGATGGATAAGATATTTGAAAACTCCAATTTATTTAATTGTTATACCCTTTCTAAATAAGAGCTTGAATCTATAAAAACATATGTTCTCCTATTGCAATTATTCCTCTTACTCATGGGAACAGCTCTACAATCTCCCACGACCAAAGTTAGATTGGCTTGATACTATTGATTGGATAAGTCAAAGTTATAGGATGTACAAAAGTGAAGTCCTTATTTATAAAATTTCATTTGGGAATGCAAAATTACACAGAGGTAGCAACTCTTACAAGAACTTAAAAGCTCAATAAAAGAGCAACTTATAACTCATACAGTTTATCTTTAATATAGCAATAATTTGGTTAAAAGTTGGGGAATCTCCATAATATGATCATGAATGACAACATCAGGAAGTTGCAGAATTAGGAGGAACAATATGTCCCTAGAACTAATGTTTTCTATTTCATATAATTGAAAGACCTTAAAGGGTTAACATCCTATCCTAAAGCTCAGGTGTACTTCAAAAACTATAACTTGATGGCATGACCTATAATCCCAAGCGAAGATAATGCAAATCTTACAACCAAGGCATAAGCTCTCAACCTACTTACCAAACGAGGTTTCTATTATGATTTATTATGATATATTTAACTAAGCTAGTTGAATTCAAGTATTTAGCTATTCCCTTCTTGTAAATTGTACCAAAGCTATTATACATTAAATCAATAATTTATTTCATAGAAAAAATTTGGTTGCTTTGTGATTGAATTTTTTAGAAAAATAGTTATGATCATTAATAATTAATTTATTTCTAATTTGCTCTAATAATTTTGAAAACAAATACCAAATTTTCATTACAATACTTCTATATAATTTAGGCATAACTCTATGTTAGAATTTGATTCTTATAAACATTTTATTATCCACAAAAAAACATAAATAATAAAAAACATATGAATAAGTGAGAATAAATAAATATGCTTTGTTAACTTTAATCCAAGTCAAAAAATTGAAGTTAAAGATTGGTATTAGTAGTCATTTTAAACAATGACCTAATTAAGTGACTAGAAGTAATCATGAAAAGGTTTTCTTATGTCAAAATGTTAGGTGAATTTTTAATAAATCCTCGAAATCATCCTTTTTTTCACTTAAAGAGCTTTGTTTTTCTATTAATTTGAGCTATTAGAATGTTTTGAAGTTTAAGAATCTCACTCATTTATGTCTACTTTATATATTAGGATGACTTTTATATAATAACTTGATATTTTAAGGATTTTTAGGTTATATTAAACTAATTTACGATTTAGTGCATGTAATTAAATGCCTAATTAATTGATGAACAATTTCATTAAGCGAATGATGGATAGTTTTGATTATTTTTATTGATTTATTAAATGCTTTCATGGAAATATTATGTATGTAAGTTAAGAGTGATTCAATTGATTTGCTCAAGGATAAGAAAAAGATTAAATGCGAGGATATTTGACGTGAATATGTAATTCAATGTTTTCCTTGATTTTGATGTAAAATTATCTTATTTTACTTATTTTTTATGTTTTCAAATAGTTAAGCAAAATTTACTTTAGAATGATATTGTTCAAGGTGTAAAATCCTAAATAAAATTGTAATTATTAGTTGAACATGTTGTAAACCACACTTATGTGCGAGCCCATACCTAGATTGATCAACTATACGAAGTGACATGACCTGAGACACAGTCATAAATGAGAATGTGTGTAAATTAGAAGAGAGATAAGAAGAATTACGATTTAGTGACATGAACATACGTGAGACTGTGTCCATTACCCAGAGAAAATATGATGATCCACTATTTAGTTATATAGATATGATAAAGATTGTGTCCATCACCTGGAAGAAAAAAGTGAGATCCACAGTCATGCCTTGGACTACGTATTAAATGGAAAAAAGGTATTTAAATACAAAAATCCAGATTTTAGGTAGACTTTAGTCATCTTTTAGAGAAAAAACGATCTAAAGACATCTTTTTCATTCCAAAAGTTTGGAGTAGCCATAGAGAGGCTTCTAAAATCCTTGGGAATTCAAATCTAAGTTATTTTTCATAAGAGAATTAAGCATCATTTCAGTAGATCAAGCTACCAAAATAATTAGGATTTTATCAAGATTTTTTATTTCATCTTTTGATTTTATTTTTTTTACTATGGTTTATAGCAAAATATTTTTCTAACTTTATATAGGAAAAATCATAGTAGTTACTTTTTATATATTGGCTTGAGCTTATTTATAATATGGGATATACTTTTTGAATTACTTTTGATTAAACTTAAAGCACTTATATTCATAGTAGTGTCTAAATATGATTTAAAACTTAGTGCCTCAAAAGAGCTTATTCTAAGTAAATCAAGACTTAGATAGTAAGGGTAAGGTGCTTGGGAGATACCTATATAATCTTCTTAGTGTTAGAGTGAAACCTTTCATAGGATTTCACATATCTAAATGCATTCAAATGACTGCTAGCTTGCCAAAGATATTGGTTAAATAAATAGAGAGTAAATGGTTATAGCTCTAGAAAGTGCAATTTTAGTGTCTAGGAGTTCCTGTTTGTCCAACGAATATATCTAGATTAAGTTAATCAAATTATGATGTCAATAGTACTATTAGGATAATTAGTGATCTAACTATAGATATTTAACTAAATTCTCTTTTAATAAATTTTCTTATCTTTGATTGTCTTGGTTATTGTTTAAGTTTAAGTTAATGTTTATGTTATATCATTTAAAATCCATAAAAATCATTTTATTAATTATCCTTAGGTTAGTTAATCATGTTAGATTTCTATTTCTATGTTACTTCTTTATAGGATTCAACCCCTACTAAATATTATATACACCAATGATAAATGCACTTACCTAATTAGTGAGTGATAGATTTGTTATGAGTAAAAATTTTATAGCATTCATGCATATACATAACACTCACTAAAAAGATAGATGGATGTTAGTTATAATGGAGAAGATGAAGTTTTTGTACAAGAATTAGACATAGGAATTAGTGTAGTTTCGAAAAGCTAAAAGTCTTATAGGGTGAAAATGGGCATATAAAAGGAAGACAATAATATCATAAAAAGAAGGAGAGTTCAATGCTTGATTGGTAGCTAAAGAGTGCACAAAACATAAGAAGATTAATTATATCAAAATCTTTTTCCCAGTAGTTCATCATAATTCCATCAAGATCTTGATGGTGTTAATAGTAAGTTTTGATATGTATTTGGTGTATCGATGAAGGTAGCTTTTCTTCATAATGACTTGGAGCAAAAATTTACATCGAATAGAATCAAGGTAGTCAACCAAAAAACGAGTATTTGGTGTGTAAGATGAAAAAGTTACTTTTATAAGTTAAAGCAGTCTTCACGGAAACCGTTACAATGTTTGACTTTTATATAGTTTAAATTGACTATAAGGGATATTAGTATGAATTTTATGAATATGTTAAGATCATTAATGATGGATCAATTTTTTCTACTACTATAGGTGGATGAAATACTAATTATTGTAAATAGTATGTATGATTTGAATGGCTAAAGATCTTATTAGTAAAGGAATTTGGGATGAAGGATTTGGGTGCAACCAAGAAGATATTAGGAATGAAGATTTATAGGGATAAGAACTCTAAAAAAATGTGGTTTTCTCAATCAAGGTACATTAAGAAGGAGTTGGACATATTTAGAATGAGGAAGACTAAACTGTGTGGATATGTCTAAGGAGATGTATGCTAGAATTTTTGAAGGTTTAATGTATGCAATTTTGTTGGTAAGGATATATTTTGGCTCATGTTATTAGTAAGGTCATTAAGTACATTTCATAACTTAAAAGACATCATTAGGAAGTATTTAAGTGGATATTTAGGTATTTGACAGGTATGTCAAATCACTAGCTTATAATAAGAGGTCTACTACAAGGCATTCTTTCACTCTTACAAGAGAGTATATTTATTGGAAATCAACATTATAGTTTATGATTACATTGTTTACAAATGAATCAAAGTATATGATAATGGTTAAAGGCCATAATAATGCTAAGAAAGCATTATAGCTTACAATACTAGTGAAGAAGGTAGTAATTAATCAAGGTGGAGTTCAAATGCATTGTGATAGTTAAAGACAAAGCATTAGATGTGAGGTTTCACAAGATGAGGAAGTTGATTACATCTAGATAGATTTTATTAGAAAAGGTCCATCCTTTTGAGAATATGGTTGACATTTTAATAATGATGATTAGCATGGAGAATTTCAAGTATTAGTTAGACTTGATTAATAACTCAAAGTTTTATACATAAATACAACTCAACCTATAAAGAGTATATTTTCCAAGATAGAGATTTTTATGTATAGGTTATATATACAAACATTCAATCTTAGAGTTTTAAGAAAGAAATTAGCTTTAAAATCCTTTTAGTTGAATACGACTTAGCATATGAGCATTGCCTAAGGCATATTTCCTTCTGATAATTAGAGGTGAAGGCATAGGCTAAAGACACGAGTTATGTTGGTATGACGAAGGTATTTTTGAAAAAAGCACAGTCTAATAACTGGTCATGTCACATACATGTATTATTCACGAAAAAGACAAAGATTCATGACCTAAGATATGATTATATTTCAGTTCATGTTTTAGTATGCAAAGAAGTAGGAGAATCCATTTTTTTAGGACATGAATGTGTTATAGACATTGTCATATTCTAGATAAAAATCGTGAGATCCAACTATGGTTTGTACAAAAACACACACACACACACACACACACACACACACACACACACATATGTATGTATGTATGTATGTATATGTATATATATATATATAGACACACATACACACACACACACACACACACACACACATATGTGAATTGAATAGTGAATTGACCACTTTTTGGCTTTGTAAAATGTACGCATACCCTATTATTCAAACCTCATCAAAAACTTCTCATGTTTTTGTTTCTTTCTTTTATTATTCTTTATTATTACTATCTATTTTCTTAATACTATTCTACATTACCTCCACTTATTTACTTCGACATTCGTCTTCTACTCCTCTTAATCTTAAAATCATCTTCCTATTTTTAAGAAACCAACACTCTTTGTTTAAAAGCAAGAAAGAAATAGGAAATTATAATAAAATTAACCAATTTACTATTCAAACTAGCTCTAACCAGGACTTTAATAAAACTTGTCTTTTGTGTTTATCCTTAATAGTTTATCTATATCATTGGACAGTAAATGTAAATGTTAAAATGATAAATTTTATTTTTTTACAAACTAAAGGATTGAATTGATGAATAAAAAGAAATCTCTCATATAAACTATAACACAATTCTCTTAGCTAGACAAAAAGCATACAATGGAGATTACACTATATGATTAATAGGACAATGCTTGTCTCTTAATACTACTTTTCGTTAGCCTATTATGATGTTTATTGCTACTAATAGGAAGAGCCCTGAACAACCAAAGTATGAAATGATCCCCCAAAGGCTTATAAACTAATTACTCGAGCCATCAGTGATGTATACTCCTTTTAGAATTAAATCCCAAAAGCTTTGTTCAACTTTTGGATATTATCCATCTTCCATAAGGTTTTTGACTAGTTTTATGGGAAAACTAATAAAATAAGAGAATATAGTATTTAAGGCATTTCCTCATTATCTTATGTTAATCAATTCTAGATAATTCCTAGTTAGCAACCAATTTTCCATTGTATTTAAGATGAATTAACAAGCCACTAACTGATCTTTGATCTTGCCTTTTAGCTCTTATAATAGTCTTTACTTTTGAATTGCCTTGTTGAGAAATATCCTTTGGTTAATTTCCCTCTATATAGCTTATACCACATTACTAAAGGAAAATTTTTATAAGGAATTCTCTTCACTAACTTAGTGCCCTCCTTGTTGGAGAAGAGGTTAAGTTGCATAATTTTTATTATTTTCCAAACATATAAGGAGAATATACACTAAAGGAAAAGATGCTTAATGAATTCAGGCTCTTAATTATGTAAAATACAATGATCTAGAAAGTTTGATATGCCCCTGACCCTATTTATTATGGTTAGCCTCCCTCTTATAATAAACCATAGAATGAAGGAAATTAAAGGACTTTCTTGTTTAAATTAGACATTCTTATATTGATTCACCTATGGGATATGAATTATTAACAACAATTTAGATGAGTCATTTATGAACATTCCTTAAGGATATAAGCTTGATTCAATTAAATCATCAATATTATAATTAATAATAGGTAAGGAAATGATACTAGATGCATTCCTCTTCAATTGGTCATAGAAACTTTGGTTGTTACTTAGGACATCTTTTATTGAATTATCATCTAGAATTGAGCTCTTGAGAGATGTAAGCTTAGAAATCCTACTTAAATATCCCCTATTAGTCCAATTATCGTGAAAAGACATAGAGATTCAGCATTACCAATCTTATACCTAAATTCTAACTTAACTTTCTAATTTAGAAGATTGCCCTAATCTAATATTCTAGAATTTTTATCTCCTCAAGTAGTGAGTATGGATCTATCTCATCCAAAATGCCTATATGTCATTGAGAATCCTCCATATTCTATTGACCATTAAGACTATGCTAGCTATTTTGATAGGAGTTATATCCAAACTCCCTTTCTTGCGTTTAAAAACACACATCACATTATTTAACTTTAGCTACTGATTTGTTGGAGTTGTCTCCAAAACATAAGAAACTGCTCTCTTCTGCTTTAATGCCTTTTCTATACTTGTGGGAAACATAAGGTGATAGGACCAACACACATGGATGCTATTAAGAACTACGTTGATAAGTTGTATTCTTCCAACTAATAATAGGCTTTTGTTGCACTAATTACTAATCTTTCTCTTTATTCTTTCAATCAGAAGATGAAACTCATTAAGAGATGGTCCTTTGTGGGATATACAAATGTCTAGATATGTAAATTTTGGCTTCATAGTCTTGAGACTTGCCAAACTAGAAAGCTAATTGAAAAGATGTGAAGCTCCTATTACAAAAATAGACAACTAGTGCTTGTATTTGTTCATGGCAAAATCTAGAAGCTCTTTTAAAGGTGTGAATATCATATATTAGAGCTCTAGTTAAGCAAGAATTAGCTTCTAAGAAAAGGATTAGATTATCTACCAAATGATACACTATAGATGCTTATTTTTTGCATTGGTATAAAGCTTCAATCTCCTTTCCTTATTAATAAATTGGGCAACAAGTCTAGTTAGATCTCTATGCTTAAAGTAAAGAGGTATGGGGACACGTGATGACCTTGTCTTAATCCTCATGCACCTTTAATAAGCTTAATAGGCACCTTGTCTTAATCTTCTTGCTCCTTTAATAAGCTTAATAGGCTCACTATTTATATGGATGCTAAAAGAGACAATTGGAATACATTACTCAACCCATCCTATAAACTTCGCTAGGAAATCCAAAATTTCTAACAGATTCAAAATAAAGTATCAATCAATAGAGTAGAAAGCATTACGAAAATCAATCTTAATTGTATTATTCTTGTTAGAGTGTCAAATGTTATAATTTTTGAGTAAGTATTGAGCTACTAATATGTACTCTCTAATTTGTCTCCCTTCTATGAAAACACCTTGTGAAGGATTGATGTGATTAGACAGTGTCATCTCAAAGAAGTTTGAAAATGAACTTATATATTATTTTGAAATCATAAATTGATATGAACTCTTTTACAGAATTTGGAGTGAGGACTTTGGGGATGAGAGCAATAAAGGTCTTATTAACTTCTCTCAACATCTTGTCATGATTGAAAATCTTCAGAATTACTTCAGTAACCATGAGCTTAGTATGAGTCCAAGTTTTCCAAAAGAAAATGGTATTTAATCTATCAAGATTAAGGACTTTGTTATGTTTGAGATCAAGCAATGTTTCCTTCACATAAGTGGTATTAAAATGCCTTAGTATCTCTTGATTGATAATTTGCTCATGAATAAATAATTATAGAACTTAATAAAGAGCAACAGAAAAAAAAACCTGTATTTAAGAAATATATGAAAATCTCCAATAAATGAAGGAGCTACTTTTAAGTTTTTGTTATTATTTATTTTAATATGTTCCATTCAAATATCACATTATTATCTATAAAATAATATTTTTATTATTTTAAACAAACATACCTTTTTATTATCTCTAATCAAATAAGGGGAATTTCATATTTGTATATATATATTGTATTGTACTGTACTGTGAAAATGAACGAAAGTAAGAGATTTGTCAAATTTATACCAATAAACTAGCCCTTATTTTTATTATATTTTAGAATCACAATACAATAAATAATTTTATAAACATATTTTAAATAAAAATTAAATGTAACTCAAAAACTGAATCATTTTAACTGTAATAATATTATATTGATGTTAATTTTCAATGACGTAATTCAATACTTTATTTATTAACTATTTTAGTGTTTCATTATTAATGCATTAAAAAGTACAAAATAAAATCAACGAATTCTTTGCAAAAAGTTCCCTACTTTACGGAAATTAGGAGAGGATTATTAATATACACAACCTTCTTTTTATAATTTTTACAAAGAGATCATTTTTATGATTTGAAATTATGATAAAAGAGCAACTCCAAGGATTTATAAATCGAAAGTTTTGCGCCTACTAGTTAAAATTTTTGGCGTTTAAAAATACTAACAAAACATCATTTAGAGGGTTGGCCAACTGCTAATTTACTGTGTTGTGCATGACATGTAATAGAAACTGAAAATGATATATAGAGACGTTCAAAGCTGGCACTTGGTATCTTGGATGAACAGAAATTTGTTGGCTTGCGCCTAATAGGAGATTCTGGGTTTGGAAGTATTTGTTGCCTTTCGGCCCTTGAAGTTATACATTGCTTATGCCGTCCTCAATCAATTCTAAGAAGAAAATGTTCAAAAAAGATGTACATTATTCTAGTTATCATCTGTCCTGGGACAACAAATGGGAAAAAAGCTAATTTTGATCTGCATCTGTCCTAGGCACAAGCCATCAATTTGGTTGACTTTCAATTTTACATATTGCCTGTTCCGTCCTTGAAGAACTCTTGTTCCGTCCTTGAAGAACTAACAAAGGAATTATAAGTTTGAATCAACGAGAGAGGACTATCAGGAGCCAAGATGTGGATTTTTGGGTCTAAAGGGTCATCTGGATTCTCGGGTTCTTCCACTGCTGAGGAGGTTACACATGGAATTGATGCTACTGGCCTCACTGCCATAGTCACAGGTCTGCTTTTATTTGCTATGCTCCTTCCATTTCTACAGTACTATTTCCTCTGGTTACCTGTTTTCCTTATTAGTAGAATAAAAAAACATAGAGGGATATCAGCATAGTAGCTGTTACTTCTTTTGCTGCAAAAACAACCAAACCAAGTAGTAGTTGAGAGTTCCGAGTGAAAGAGATTACAAAACATTCACTGATGGTAATCATAAGCTTGTAAAAATTATTACTGTACTAATGGTATAATTATGGATGCTAATGGAAAGTGAATGAAGTTGATGATGAAGCTGATTAGTAGGTACATGTGTTAATAATTGGAGCTGGAATATATGCTGGCCTTATAAGCTGATTAGTAGGTATATGTGTTATTAATTGGAGCTGGAATATATGCTGGCCTTATATTTATCAGATTTCTTTACCTAGTGGTGAAATTTACTTTTATCTTAGTAATCTTGGTTCATCTCTGGAAGTTCGAAGTTTGACTTTTATTCAATGGGAGGTACGAAGTAAAGCAAAATATAGTTTCACTACTAAAGACTGGAAATCATAACATTTTCTTCAGATACTTGAAGGAATATATCTATAGATGATTAGATGTTAACACTATCCAAAAGCTTAAAAGCTTCAGTTGAATTGGAATACTAGTATCATGCGTTTATTATCTTAAATGTATTGAATGCATTAGTTACTAAAGAAAGTTATGAATTAAGAAATTCATGCATATTCAAATGAAGAAATCCTTAATTCATCTAACCAATGTTAGTAAAATTATGAACATGTACGTTACTTCCAGTAAATAGTGAATTGGAAAGTTATAAATACATAAATAGCAAAATAGGCAGACGTTCACACTGAAATTTGAGACCAAAAGTTATGGCGATCGAGTTGAACTGGCAAAAATCTTGCGTTCCATTTGCTTCTCAGCTCCTTGATTAAAGTATCGCCATGTTTTGTATGTCCTGAAAGTGTTTACAACTCATGATATCTAATCAGCTGTAAATTATAGGTTTATAAGTCACTAAGCTTCCGTAGTTTATTGTTTCTTTAAACTAAAATAAAGGTTTCTACAATCTATCTAAAAATAAACAAAAATATTGAAATCAACAAAAACTAGAAATAAAAATGTCAATTAGATTTGTACTTGACAAAATTATTCAATTCACTTAATTTATAGTTAATTGATTTTGTTGAGTAGAATAATTATTCATATACTTTTTAAATACTGATTGTAAATTATTGTGACAAATTTACAACTACACTTTTTCCATTTATTATTTTTAAAATTATAAAACAACTAAGTGGTCATTACTTCATTTGGTCAAGTTCAGAATCACAAATTGAGCAATATTATCAAACGCAAGATTTCAGTCTTGAAATATGTGTCACAGGTCGTCCATACTAAAAATTCCTTATTATAGGAACTACAAATGGAATAGGCTTGGTGACGGCGCGTGTTCTTGCTTTGCGTGGTGCACATGTAGTTATGGCCGTGAGGAATATTGAGGCTGGTCATAACGTGAAAGAAAAAAAACTAAAGCAAATCCCAGGTGTCAAAATTGATGTCATGTTCTTAGATCTTAGCTCATTGGCATCAGTCAGAAAATTTGCATCCGATTACATTGCTTCAGGACTTCCTCTGAATCTCCTCATGTAAGCAATTTCTACTGCTCCTTTCAATACTTAATTCAAGTCACTTTATCAAAACTAAGAAATAATTTGAACTTCATTCTTTTCTTTTCTCATGTTTCGAAGTAACAACGCAGGCATTGCCCCGGCTAGTTTCAAGATTTCCGAAGACAACATAGAACTGTGCTTTGCCACCAACCATCTTGGTACGCCGTTGTAGCTACTTGATATATATACCTCAACACCTTTTTGATCTCTTAAGTTGATTTTCAACATCTCCTAGAGTTCTTGATATGAAGTTGAAGGGCAAAAGGCACAGTAAAAGTAAAATACAATGATAGGGTTTGCTTGATTTTAGTTTTATTGTTTTTGTTTCTAACTTTTGAAAAAACTTAATATTAATTAGTTTCTATTTTTAGGTTCAACAGTTCTCAAAATTTATAAAAATCATTAAAAAAAGTTTTTCAGTTTTTATTTTTCTATAACTATGTAATTTAATTATATATCAAATAAATATTATTTAATTATATGAGTAAATACTAATAAAAGTTATGTCCGTTATAATAACATTAATCAATACCAAATACTTTATTAAAATTTAACAATAAATATATTTGACTTTTAAATATTATTTAAATAAAAATATGATCAGTTTTTTTTGTTAATATTTATTAGTAAACATTACATAAGATATTATAATAAAATTAATTTACAGCTAAATCTTTTTTTAGTCTGTACCATTGTTAATAACATAAGTGCAACGTATTTGATATTAATAACCAAGCAATTTTCTTAGTTTTCTTAAGCAAAACAAAAATAAGAATCGCTAAAAAATCGCCTTTAAAACTAAAATTAATTCCTTTGCATGCAGGCCCTTTCCTTCTGACCTACCTGTTGTTAGAGACTATGAAGAAAACCGCATGTGAAAGCAAACGAGAAGGGAGGATCGTTAACGTAGCATCATATGTTCACAATTGCGCATCCCCTGACGGATTTGCACTAGAAAAAATTAATGACCAATCACGGTAACATTCAAAATCACTCTCTTTTTGGTGATCTCTACTTTTAATCACAGCGTAGTTTTGACCAAGACCGATTCGAACAGGGAGTTCAATAGCGTAATGCCACATATCTGTTAACGTGACACAGGTTCAGTGCCTTCCGTACTTATAGTCAAACCAAGCTGGCAAACATTCTGCATGCTAAAGAGCTTGCAAGGATATTTAAGGTGCTCAAGTTATTATCTTCACTCCATCTGCATCTTGTGCAGATCACACTTTCCCATCTTGATTTAAGATACTGTATAAGGTTTCATTTTATTCTATTCATAAAATGCTAAAAATTGAAAAGTTAAATGAAAACTTAGTCTATAAACTCCAAAACAATTTGAGATTCAAGCGCTTCATCCTCTATAAGTATATTTGAAGACAAAAAGAAGAGAACGAATTTACAAAACTTATTTAGCTTTTCTTCGATACACTGAGTGCTTTTCCTCAACACTTTCATATATTATTTAGCGTTTGTCTATTTTTCTTGCCAAGTAAAGATAAAATATGAAGAAGAGTATTTTAACCAGAAACTTGACTTTTTGATCACTTGAAAACATGATAAATAATTATTATTTCTTTTAATTTATAATAAAAGTTTACCAAACTTCTAAGTAACATGAATAACATTTTGAATGGTGTTTAAACTTTACCATAATTATTAAAAATATTCTAATTTAGAAGATCTAAGAGGAATATAAGTCAAATTAGAAGACTTCTACTAAATTATATTTATGTGTTTTCCTTTCTATCCTTAAAAATAATATGTACAATATTAATCTCAAAGTAGTATTTCTACCTGTCATTGAATGCGTACAGCTAACCCTGAGTGACATACATACAGATAAATCTTGCTCCTGATCCTGCTTTACTATGTTGTACGGATATGCAAATTGTTTCACTATATCATGCACGTACGGATTTTATAACTGAAATTCAATTTGATACTGATTTACGGTACTTGCATATAGTAGTCTTTACATGCAATCTAAATATTTTCTTATTCGAGATGCAGGAGGAAGGGGTGAACATAACTGCTAATGCACTTCATCCCGGAGGAGTTAATACAAACATAATAAGTAGTGGTGGTCGCTCTGGAGGTGTATTTCTCAATAATTTAGGCATTTGTTTTCTTATTCACTACCTAAAATGCATATATGTTCTGTTTACGAATTTCATTAATTTCGTGCAGCAATAATGGCCTTGTTGTTTAGACCTTTTTTCAAGAATGTCGAACAGGTAAATATTCTCATTTTGAAGAATGACAGAGTACAAATGCAAAGTTCTAGCACTCAATAGCTTCAATTGTATAAAAGCTAAATTAACACAGTTTAATTGATAATTATTGAATTTTTATTGGGGGGTTGATCATGCAGGGAGCAGCAACAACTTGCTATGTTGCATTACACCCACAACTTAAGGGGGTCAGTGGAGAATATTTTCAGGACTGCAACATGGCTGAACCAAACTCTAAGGCTAGAGATGCAGAATTGGCCAGAAGAGTATGGGATTTCAGCTTCAACTTAACTAAATTCTAAGTTGGGTACCTTTACAAAAATAAAATCAATATTGCGATGAAGCAATCTTCCACCATAGTTTGTCCTATTTGTGAACGTATAGTTCTGATAATTAAAATATCGAGGAAATTATGATAGAATAAAACTAGAGTTGTGATGATGCCGTCTTCCACTTTATGTTTCTTTTAAAAATTAAAAGCCAATGTGGGGTTTCAAGTACACTGTAGCCTGGTTGGCCATCTAGCAGGGTCAATTGGTCCAAGGTCTAAGGTTCGATTTCCGGTAACGGGATAGAGTGGCCGCTCTGCTAGGTGGCTGACCCGGATCAAACCGTGATTCAATCCTCCAGCAGTGGTCGGGCCTACGACTGGGGGCCCTTAAGATTGGGGACTCAACCTTTATGGTCCAAGTACACTGCCTTTGGCCTTAGCTTCAATATTGAGATAATGGCCTAGCTATTTGCCATCATTGCAACTACATTTTTCAAAATTATATGCGCATCATTGGGAATTCTCGTAATGATCGCAACCACGTTAGAACGTGTAGTTCACATTTTCTAACCGTGGCTTCCAGGAAAGAAAATCCTGTAGTCGCAGTCTAGGTCGGAATTTTATTTTTTGATAAATCAGTAAAAAATTAATTAATAAATCAAAAAATGTACAAAATAAGGTCTAACCCAGGAGCTGAGAAGCACAAAAATAGGAACAAAGCAACTAGCCACACTCTTAACCAATGACTACTCTTGACATTGACTACTCAAATAGGCTACAAACCAACTCAAACCAAAGAGGAAAAATAAGGGCAAACTAGTTAACATTCAATACACAATGACCTCCCTAGGAAGGAAAAAGCTGTCAGAAGGTCGAACTCAGATGGGATTTGTGGAGCTGAGGAGAATCGATTGCTGAACCCGTGTGGAAGAGGTTGTGTTGACTCTTGATGCATCCGCGGATAAGATAGGGACCCTACCTGCAAGTTAGTGAAAACCAATAATACAATAAA
>JANITX010000211.1:55653106-55664144 GCA_027564395.1 Erythroxylum ulei | reverse complement strand
TTAATGCATGATATTCATGGTCATTAACTTCTCATAACTTCCATTAATGTTTGTTATTCATGACCATTAACTTCCTCTAACTTTCCATTAGTGATGGGGGTTATGGAAGGCCAAATGGTGCAGAAAATTGAGATGATTTTCATGCATCTTATGTAAGACATAAGAAAAGAAAAGTAAGGTTCTTTTTCTTACACACACTTTTTCTCTCTAACTCTCTCAAGAGTTCTTATCTTTGCTAGCACAAAGAAAGAATTGTAGCCATCTCCTAGTAAGGTTTCACCCTTCTATCTTCGTGTGGACTTTCATTAAAGACGGTCTGCGTGGATGGTTGTGGTTTACGACAACCCAACGCGGAGAAGATTAAAGAACGAAGGAGATCATCAAAAAGGTATGTAAACATCTTACATTCTATGTTTTTGTTTTTCTATATCTATATGCATGAGTAGATATGGTTTTTGAGGTTAAGTTTTATTTTCGCTGCGTATATTTGATATAAATTATGTATGAGATGCATGATCGGAACCTAACATATAGGTGACAATTGCCTTTGTGGACTTAAAGGAGAGGAATTTGGCCGAAAAAGTAGTGTAAAATAGAAAATCAATAATTAGGAAGGAGTGCACAGTGGTGCACTCTTGCATACGTGTGCACTTTTGCGATACTCGGCAGATTTTGATAATGCACGTTCTTGTGCTCAATTGTGCATAACCTAAAAACCTAGATTTTCTTATAAAAGCGATGTTTCGAAGGCAAATCAGAGGGGGAGACTTTGGGGAGGCGATTTCCAAACGTGGAGAACGTCTATAAGGGACCATTTTGGTCCAGATAAGTGGGGAACAAGAAGAATTCATGGAAAGATCCATTGGAAAAGAGGATCAAGCCTCTACATCGCAAGAACATTTAATAAAAGACAATAAGGGAGATGTAAAATTATGAACTCATTGTTTTCATTTCGTTTTTCTTTCGATTTATGTTTGATTTTGTATTCGATCATGTGTAACTAAACATCCAGTTAGTATTTAGGTTAGATAAACCTAATATTAATACTTTTGATTTGATTCCTTTATTAATGCAATTGGTTCGATTGATTATTATGATCTGATTACGTGTTTTATTGATAATCTAATTTCATACGTAGAGATTGAGAAATCCTAGTGTGAATAGATCTATCGTAATTAAAAGGAGTTAATTACAATCCTAGAGATAGGATGATATATATCTTCTGGATTAGGGTCAAACCTAGTAGAGGGATTCATAAATCAGTAATGCAATCCTATAAGATTTAACCTAAGTAATTTGATTAGAGACCTTAGGATTAGTTTTTAGTAGACTTAAGGTTAGCTATTAGCATACCATAGGAGTCTCCATGGTCCAATACATCAACAAAACAATTGCATGTTAAAAGATCGATCTATTAAGGGTTTAAGTGGATTCGCACCTACATACTAATTTCTGATAACGATAGTTTTCTAACTGAATTCCACTATCTTTGCATTTTCGTTTGTTTACTTTTTTATTAAAAATCTAAATTCAATCTGTAGGTTAGATAATAGGAGAAAGATAATTACTAATATTTAAGTCTTCGTGGAATAAACCTGTACTTGTCGGTACTAGCTACGGCTACACTATACACTTGCAGTTTATTACAATATTGACTATCATGAAATAGGTCAATCAATAATCATGGGGATGAAGTTAGGGCTTGACACCTTTCTTCTTAGATCTGTGTCTTTCTTCTTATACTAACCACAACTACTTTTGCTCTAGATGTGCTTAAATGACAACCTTAAACCATCTCAACTGGATTTATCACTTTTTAAGCCTCATGATGAGTTATCACAAAGTCTTATTTTGGGGAATTCTCATGACTCCCCCTATCAATCAAATCATGATCCTTTGCATTTGAGCCCTTAATTGGTTTCGATGTAGTACTTTCAATTGTGATTCTTTTGTTTAGCAACTGTAGCTTCTCAACCCTTGAGACAAGATAGTTTTGAGGTACTTTAGTGTTAGCCTAATGATTAGAAGGTTGGTTTAGTGACTATTCCTCCTACATCAAGGACTACTTTTTTTTCCTTCATTATCAATTAAGTGTTGACAACGTTTAAGTTCACTAATTCGAAGCTTTCTTCAATTGCAAAACTTTTGCTCATCGTCTTCCAAGCTTCTTTCCTAATCTGACCAGCTAGCTTGCATTTTATTCCATCAATCCTCCATCTTCATTAAGTCTCTTTAACTTGAGGGTATCATTTTTTTTATTTCTATTTCTAGATAGATTTTAGCATATCTTTTTCACTTCAACCATGATGTTGCATTTGAACATATTTGTTTCCCAATTGAACTTGCAAGATAGCTCAAATCTATGGATCAATATTTTAATTGTATATTATGAAAATTTACCAATGCTATTACTTTTCAAGAGTCATCCCTAACCTCCCTTTTTTTAGTGGGAGAGGCTTACCTAAGATATGTGAGGGGCCTATAATTACCTTTTGCAAACTCGATTAACTCCTAAATTTAAAGATGAAGACATCCTCCTTATTTATTAGAGTTTTCTCAAGCCCTAACTTTCCCTAGTTTGCTTCTTCCTAAAACTTGAACTTGAGGAAATGAGGATCTTTTATTTTTTAAATATGCTACCAAAGTGGTGACCCATCTCAACACTCCACCTCTAAGAACATCCATAGACCAAAAAAAACTACAATGGAATCACTATCTGACTATGTTGGGAAGTACTTGAGATTTTTTTTATTTGAATGGTCCCTTACCACCTAAACATGTTTTCCTAATATACCTATAAATAGATCCTTCCAGTGGTAGAGCATGGTTGATATAAATGTAATAAAGGGAAAGAGTAGGCATGAAAGATGAGCCCGAGCCTAGCCCAGCCTAGTCTGTAATTAATAGGCTCAACTCAATTTAACCATGCATCGAACCAAGCTTAGACTTTTCTTCAAAATATTTTGGGCTTTGAGTTGATTTCACAATCTAGCCTAGCCTGAATCCCAATTGTATCCTTAATGTCAAGTTCAAATAACATCATTTGCTAGTTGCAAAATAACATCATTTATGTTTAATTATCAAAGGCCCTGTCTGTCCATTTAGGAACCACAGCAATTTGCTTTTCTTTTTTATGTCAACCTTCACCTGTTCCTACCTATCTTATTTCCTTATTCATCCAACAATTGGTTTTATTTTTAAAATCCCAACTTCATATAAGTTAGGACTTGTTTGAATTATAAGAGTTTACTCTTTACCCTTTTTTTTTCTTTATCTTTAAATAATTTTTTCTTATTAGAAGCTTTTGTGGAAGTGTATCAAATGTTTAATTTAAACTTGTAATATTAACTATTGTTATGTTATTACTAAAGAATAACTTATGCTATTGTTTTAGATAGATAAGCATAGTCTTTTACTGAAAGAGTTCTAATGCGATAGCTAATCTAATACTAAGTAGTAGGCAATATACAAAGTAAAGACACGATCTAATCAAAAGGAACAGGTTTATTTAGAAGTGATATTTTATATGACTTCACCAAGATTAGATCAAATTTGTAGTTGAAAAGGTTGAATAATACAAATATTGTCGCAAGATGTTTATTGAAAACTTTGAAAGGGAAGGACCTCATTTGAAAACACAAATAAAACCCTACAATAAAAAGAAGGTAAAACATTAATAACTTCCACATTGTAAATAAACAACCACTCGTTAATATTGCTCTCTTGACACCAACCAACCTTCAAAACTTTACCGTCAAGAAAATCAACAGAAAAAAAATATATCAACGTATTATTGACTAACTATCGCATTAAAAATGTTTATTAACTGAACTAGAAAACAGTTAAATTACAATAACAAGACTATATTAACTAAACTACTAAAATAAATTATACATTTTTTAATATTGTTATCATTTATTTCTTAATTATATTATAATTAATAGTTGTTGATTATATTTATCAATACTCCCTTGATCGTCACAATTAGAATTACTCCATCTGATGATCTGAAAATAGTCAAAGCTGAGAAGCACGGATACACGCACGTGGATGATCAAGGCATCTCGTCCGTTCTGGTTAGAACGCTAGGCAAACGCAGATAGGATCAATTAACTTGAAAGATGAAATCTTATGCATCCGTCTCAACATGAAGTAACGAAATTCCATGACCATGAAATCTTATGCATTCTTCTCAACATAATGTAACGTAATTCCATGACCATCTTCTTAAACAAAATAAAGAAAGGTGGGGGGTTTAATTTATTTTTTTATTTATTTATTGATGGCCAACTTCTTTCTGTTATTGAGATGGAGGTCTTCAAGCAGACAAGCTTTTTGAGGCAATCTCAAAAACGTTCTCTGACAGCCCCTTGGTAGACATTATCATCTCCAGCTGCGCCTGCAGAAGATAAATGACAAACTTTACTCGAGGCGGGGCATAAACAATAGCTCCTATACGCAGTATTTGTTGCTAGCTCACATCTTTGGCTGGTTTCAACAAATTACTAAGCACCTCAAGATTTAGGAAACAAGTTACCTTTCCAAGCTTCTGCCGCCTTTCATCATAGCGTCTCCATCTTGAGAAAGCAGACACAATTCTTGAGGCCACCTGTAATTATTCAATACGGTTAATAGGATAACAGCAACTAAAGCTTTACGTACAAAGCTCAGCCGTATATGATTTCACCAAATTTATTTTAAACAGACCTGAGGATTAATCTTGTCCAGTTGCACCGCCATCTCTCCCAAAAATTGATAGCCTGATCCATCTTTTGCATGGAAATTCACAGGCGAACCACAAAATCCTCCAATCAGAGAGTATACCTGTTACAGAAGAACCTCATTACATAGAAATTTTACTAGCACCTCAGCATACGAATTCTCAGAGAGACTACTGATGTCTTGCCTTGTTTGGATTACGTAGGTCAAATGCTGGATGACTTAAGAGCTTCCGAACATTTTCAAGATTGCCAAGAATGTTAGATGAAGCTTGAAGAGCAAACCATTTATTTACAACCTGTCAGAAAGGTGGGACAAAAAAGGCAATTACTCAGGAAGGCAATGGTTGAAAACTTCAATTGCAGCAACTAGTGGCTGAAATCTGCAAAAGTTCAGAAACATTACTAAACGTAGAGCACACCCCAAGTTATTAAAACAGCGGGATGGCGGATACTAAAATCTACAAGCTGTTTTCTTCTAACCGCTTCCAATCAACTACAATGGCGTTATGAAAGCTTCATAAACTCCATTCAGGAAACTAAGAACTGGAATTCATAACATCAATTATAATTTTGTCATTCACATGGAACTGAAATTTCAGTTCCTTACAAAATTCAGGATTTTGAATACAGTTACTTCGTACCAGAGTAGGGAGGAAGAAATATCAAATAATTTCTTTTTAATTTACTTTTTCTAAAGTTCACCCAAGAAGTAGAATGTCAATCCAATTGTAATGGCAACAATTGTTTCTTGATAAAGTTGACCTGTTTCCGAAGCACCGGTGATAAAGAGCTAATATGTGTATACTCACCAAGAAATCATGCTGCCATTTTTCGTAGAAATCAGCAAGGACTTCATCACGGGTTTTTCCAGGATTCTGAGCTATGGCTACCAGAGCTGCAAATTGTTCCGTCATATTTGATGCTGTTTTGTACTCATCTAAAGCTAACTCAGTTAATTCTGGTTCTTCAAGTGATGCAAGATAGGCTGCAAAAGGTTTGAAGCAAAGACATATAATAAAGTTAGTTCTAAGAAATAAAAAATATCTTCAAAATTTAAATAGAAAATACATACATAGAGCAACATTTTTTTGAGCACGTCTGGCCATATTAGGATGGTTAAACACGTATTGCTCTGAGCTCCTATTGTTTGTAACCTGTGATGTACAGAAAATATATTCACCACTTATGACAAAACAAACATGTAAAGAATGCGTTATATGATGAAGTATCTAGTTATGCAGAAGATGCCAGACCATCCTAAGAAACTCCGCTTTGAGTTCAGAAGCAAGCTGCTTCCTGATGAAGGATCGAACAGCATGAACTGCATCAGGATCAGCAACTTCCATCATGTCCATTATTTCCCCCTCACCAGGAAGTGTTATTGCCTGTGTAATGAATTCCTGAAAAACGATACAGTTAATATCAATTAGTAATGGGGTCAAGGGTGAGCCTTGAAGAAATTGATAAAGTTCCTCCTTTGTAATCATAAGGTCATAGGTTCACATCACGTAAACGGCCTCTTGGTAAAATTACAAAGGGAAAGTTGCATACATTATAACCCTCCACAGATCCCCGCAAAGCGGGGAGCCTTGTACACTGGGTACATTGACTTTACTTTAGTAATGGGGTCAGTTCCCAAGACTCAAAAGTTGCATGAAAACAGAAGCATTTTCAATAGAATAGTTATAGAGATTGTAGGCACAATTAATATGCTGCTCTGCAGGTTATCATATAAGCGTAATGATCACACACTAGAGAACTGCTTCAATTCCAAGTAAGAGCGCTTCCCAAAGCAGGCTCAATTGCCCAAATGAGATCAATACATACACACAAAAACACAGAATGAGAGAGGACATACTTTATCCAAACTTGCATCAGAAAGTATGGTTCTGAGACCATGTACAAATTTTGGATTCAGAACCAAGGGCTTTTGCTGTTGGAAATCAGCAACTAAGCTAAGCATTAGCTTCCTGGCCAAGACCTGTCCAGACTCCCAGCTACAAGACAACAATATTATTATTATCAATACCATCACATGACTGTACAATAGAAAAAAAATCCCAAGATGCTAACCGGTTAAATTCATCTGAATCATGAGCAAGTAGGAAAAACAGATCACTGTCCAACAGATCAGATTCAAGACGGACAGGAGCACTGTAACCACGCAATATAGAAGGAACTGGTCGTTCAGGTATGCCTGAGAAGACAAATTCTTCTTCTCTCTGCATGACATGATATTTGTTTAATTATTAGATACTGCAGTGGCAGATAAATCTTTTTTATGATGAAAGAAAACCCAAAAACTACAAAGTGACAAAGCATCCTTTTGCATTTATAGCTGAGACCACTGAATCTTTGTCAGAGTTAGGAACCAATGTCTCATTGAACAGAAAATTTTCACAGGGGAAACAGCGTCATATGAAATAAATATTTTAACATGCTCGGATCTCATAACTTAATTTCTGTTGTATATTGGGAACTGAGTTCTTAATGCTGAGAAACAAGTTGCTCATGAACCCATTTAACACCTTATAGGACCTATGATGGTCCTCCTACAGCTAAGTCAACATAGGTATAACATGTAATATCATTTCATGCATATTGTGGCCATCAACTAAAATATTTAAGCAGTTCAATGAGATGGTAGGCTCCAATTAGTTTAAAATCTAACCTGATAAACTGATTATTCAGTTCCAGTATGAAAACAATGAAATAGAACTACACTATGCAATCCAATCCCCACAAGGTCATATACTAACCTTGGTTACTCTAAGGACTGTTGTATAAACTGGTTGATCATCTTTTGCAATACACTCCGGTGTACCGTCATGATACACTGAGGCCAGAGGCATATCTTTGCCACTTGAGTCTAGCAGACCCAGTTGGATAGGAATGAACATGGGCTCTTTAACTGGCTGCCCTGGAGTTGGTGGTACCTCTTGACTGTAAAATGCACAAAAGAAGAACACATTAATCATATTAAAGTGGCTATGCAAGACAGATTATTCATTACAACAAAGTTCAAGGATTCATACATAAACTTTAAAGAGAATGTATGAGCATCAGCATCGTAAGATGAAGTGACTTTGACAACAGGTGTACCAGCTTGAGAGTACCTGTAATCAAGGGGGCAAAACTAAACACTAAGGCTGTAAATAACAAAAACGCATCTAAGTTCAACTAATAAGAACAAATACATACCATGATAGGAAATTTGCAAAATCTGCACCATTTGCATCACGCATTGCAGCAAAGAAGTCCTCACAAGTTACAGCTTGGCCATCATGTCTTTTAAAGTAAAGATCAATTCCCTGAGACACAAAGTATAGTAACTTCATTTGCCTTAAAATAGCACTTTATAGGTAAAAAAGAACATTTTTTTCCATAAGAAACAGGTCTCAATTCTGAAATGTAGTCTGCCATACCTTTCTAAACCCCTGACTCCCCAATAAGGTCTTGTACATCCTAACAACTTCTGCTCCCTGATACAGAAGAATGAACAATAAGCAATTGGTGCACAAGTATTAACTGTTCCCAACAGGGGCAAACTCACGTGCAGCAGGTAAGAAACTCAAACCTTTTCATAAACCTGTCAAAAAGAAAATGAAACAGTCAAGAACAAGACAAGTTATCATATTCTAGTCCAAAAACAGAGACAAGTGCATTGCGTTGAAAAGATGCTAAAGCTCAACAAAGAAAAGTACCGTCACTGCATGATGAAGTTGGTGAATCCCCAGTATCAGAAGAAATCAGGCATGGTTGCACAAGAATGGGACATAAGATACAAGTTATATAGAGTAAATCTCAAGTAACTGAAGTGTAGTTTCTTCTTTGGCACCTAAGAGATTTGAATGGATACCTGTATAGAAATTATCCATCTGAAAAATGGAGAAGAAAGTAGGTAATGTTTAAGTATAAGCTTTTCTATGCAAGCTGATAATTAAAAGAGAAAGTTATGTTCCTTAAAAATTACAGACCTTTATGTAAGAATGTGGTCGCACTGGATGAGCCATGGGACCGGCATCCTGGATATTCCCAAAGCATAAATTTAATGCATAAAGACACAGAATACACCAAATTTCATAGTATCACAAGGTGCCTGTATATCAACTTGAAATCTGGAAATTCCTAATTGATATGACAGTCAAACTTGAGGGATTAATTTGAAAAATATGGAAAAGATAAAAAAGAAAAACCTGAGGAAACTGATAGCTACGAAGTCTTGACACATCAGCTATTCTCTTCACAGTGCGGCTTCCCATGTCTGATGAGAATTCCTGGCAACAAAGACAGATTTTGGATACTCAACATGAGTTAGGTTAGTGGATATTGCCACTTTCTAGAAGCAAGATAGAGATTTCTACCTGATCGCGAAACACAGTTAGGCCTTCCTTCAAGCTCAGTTGGAACCAGTCACGGCAAGTCACTCTGCATGACATTCAGACCAAATTTTACATCTCAAAATAAAGAAATACAACAAATTTCTAAACGCATGACTAAAATTCAGGTAAGAATCATAAAAAGTTGAAAGTGAACATAATTGCTAACAAGTCCAACAGATAACTATCGTAATCATAGAGAGGGCAACAAATGTAAGACAATTATTTGGAGAATAACATGTTTTAAGCTGAGCCTCAGCCTACCTATTGCCAGTCCAGTTGTGGAAATACTGCATGATAAAAAATTTTAGGTTAAACCAAATTATTCTTGCAACTGATGCATAAAAAGCCAACAAATTTCACAAATTCCATTATTATGTCACATGAATTCTTAACCAACCTCATGGCCAATAACACCCAGAATTGCTGCATAATCTGCATCTGTAGCAGTTTCAGGAGATGCCAAAACAAGCTTGGAGTTGAAAATCTGTTAAGAAGCAATACGATAACAAAATTTGCTTAAAAGATAATCAAATATCAATTTCCTTCAATAGCAATTTAGAGAGTCAGAATGCATACGTTAAGACTCTTATTCTCCATAGCTCCCCTAGCAATCAATAGAAAAGCAAAAGGATTAACTGTGAGTTGTACAGAAGCTAAAAGCAATTTATCAACCTATACAGGTAAACCATATCATATTTTACAGAATGAAGAACACAACTTACATGTTAAAATCAGGTACAGCGACAATATTGAACAGATCTAAGTCGTATTCAAGACCAAATACCTGTTTCACATGATAGTCCATAAAATCCAAGACCTAGTTGGTGAAAGCAGCTCTGGGATTATTGTAGAAGAAAGGATTTAAACATATACATACATCCTCATCCCATTTCATGGCTGCCTTAAGTGAATACATGGCATGAACAGTCTTGGGTAGGTCTTGCGCTGGGGTCCAGATTCTCAACAAGACTTTTCGACCAGATCGGGTAATAAATGAGTCATCTCTGCTCTCCAACCGTCCAGCAACCAAGGCAAACAAGTAGCAAGGTTTCTTGAAGGGGTCCTCCCAAAGGGCATAATGTTTCCCATCCTGAATGGAACATCAGAGACCAAACTTTGCTGAAGCAGGCAAATATTTGAAAAGAGATTAATGCAGTCATATTTTACACTCAAGTGAAGCTCACCTCCAAGTCACCTTGTTCGATCAGATTTCCATTCGAAAGCAATACAGGATACAGTGATTTGTCAGCTTCAATCCGGCATGTGTATTTTGCCATTATATCAGGGCGGTCCTGTCAGGAAAAAGCAGTAAATCAAATTGTATAGTGCAATACAAAGTAGAAAAAAAATAGAACTAGTTAAATGTGCCAACCTGATAAAATGTGATTTTGCGAAACCCTTCTGCTTCACATTGTGTGCAGAAATTCCCAGATGACTTGTAAAGCCCCTAATAAGAGAACAGACATGTTAGGCTATAAACTAGCCACCAATATCAGAAGTAGTTCTTAAAAGAAAGTAAGCTTTACCTCCAATGAGGTATTGTTCAGAGGATATATCTCATTAACAATTTCCAACGTGAATGTACCAACTGGTGGTGATCGGATTGTTAAATGGCGCGAGTCCACCTTGTAATCTCCATCCTGGAAACAGATGAGAGAAATAAAAGTGAAAACATGGCACAAAAAAGGAAGCGATACTTGGTAATCGGTACTTTCAAACGAAGCACCCAAACTCTTAACTAGAGATAAATTACAACTAGGGATTAATTGACTGGAGTTAAATTTTACAGTGGGAAATGGAAGCAAAAATCAAAAAACATATTATGAAAGTGAAACTGATCACAGACCTTCAGGTTCTCACTATTAATTTTAACTGATATTAGCTTCATGCCTTGGCCATCCAAAACCAGAGGGTAAGAAGAACCTGTCAGGAAGA
>JANITX010000211.1:55592534-55603477 GCA_027564395.1 Erythroxylum ulei | reverse complement strand
AAGTTAGTTAGTAATAATAATAATAATAATAATAAGAAGAAGAAGAAGAAGAAGAAGAAGAATATTATTATTATTATTATTATTATTATATAATATTTATCATAAAAAGAATAAGTTAGTTAGTAATAATAATAATAATAAGAAGAAGAAGAATTAATTATTATTAAATAATTAATTAATTAATATTTGCAAAGGGGAGGTCGGCAGTGGGAGACCATGTAGGGCAGTCTTGCGATCGTGACCGTTCGCGATCGCGATATTGGCGAAATTGCACTGCCTCGCGATCGCGAGCTCTCGTGATCGCGAGACCCCGTATGCTTTAGCAGTCAGTCGGTTTTGGAATGATGATTCTAATTAGTAATGTTATAAAATTTGAAAATCGTTTTTATTGTTCCACGTAGTTATTGACATTATTATTATTATTCAGGAATCTTTATTTCATTCTGTTTGAGTTTATTTGTTTCTATTCACTCATTATTAGTATTATTAATATAATGCTTATTATAGGAATTATAATAATTGTTACTTTGTTAATAATTATGGAAGTGATAATTATTATTGTTAATAAGCATTTTTGCACTTGATTTCACTTCAAAATTGAATTCTTAAATTTCATCTGATTATTATGTAATATGTTGGTCAGTATTTATTAGAAGGTAATTATAATAACGATAATTATTACCCTTACTGATATTACATGTATTATTAGTACACTTTCTATTATTGTTGTTAGTATTATGACTATTATGATTCTTATTATTATTATGTAGATGAAATTCCTTATGATAACTTTTCTTGCAATTCGAAAAACGCACTGATACATTTATACTATGTTAATTAAAGTGATAAAGTGTGAACGAAAATATAGAATATTAATAAAGTCTGTAGACCGTAATTTACAATAATGGTGAGATTTGAAATGTTTGTCTTTTCCAACGCAATGATTACCAACATTTATTATTATCATTTCCCGCCATTGAAGTAACTTGGTTATGTCAATTAACACAAAATTGTTATTTCTTCAACCAAATATTACAACCATCTTCTCCAAGTTGAAGCGTTTGTAAAGAGAAAGTGAATAGTCTTCATCTCCCTCTCTGAGTAATATTTTCTATCCGTTTTACTATGTTAAGCAGTTATTAAGATAGGGGTGTTTTTTGGCTTCACTATGATTTGTTATGGATGTTATCATGTCTGTAATTGTTGAAGATATGTAGAATGCACTCTGTTACGTACGTATGTGCCTGTTTAACGTAGCCATACATTCATTGTGAGGTTACTGGTATGCTTCTGTTAATAAAGTAGTCATTAATTTGTGAAGGTTGAGTTGGTTGTGATTTAAGTGGGACGTCAGAGGTGAAGAGGTGTGAAATATGTCAGGTTTCTGTCTTATATGGGTGTGGTTAAACGTTTTGGTGTTACATGGACGTAAGTGATAATCAAAGAGGTTACGCTGAGTAATGTCAGCTTTAATAAGGTGTAGTTAATGTGTAATTAAACACATCATTAATATTATGGAAACAACAACTTGCAAATGTCTTAGTAACCCAGTCTGTTACACGAATGGCACAACAGATGGATGGAATTGGGAATTAATAATGAACTATGTTATATTAATAGTCGTTATTGGTTGTGTGTTTAATGATATCTGAAATTTATTCTCCTTTTGTATTCATTTCACAGGTGTGAAAATGCAAGGCACATCGAGTCCATGTCGTCGTTTAAATTATGGATGTGATGAGGAGCAAGGTCACAATGATAGTGGCTTTGGGATCAGGAGTTGTAATATGGACGCGAGACATTTAGTTGGAAGAGAGTTAGTACCGAAAATTGGCATACAGTTCGCGACAGAAGAAGAAGCTTATCACTTTTATTTAACTTATGGGAAGCATGTGGGATTTAGGCTTAGAAGAAGCAAAAGTCACAAAGATAAAAGTGGTAAGTTGATTTGTAGGCTATTTTGTTGTAGTGCTCAGGGTAAGCGGATTCCCGATAAAAGAGATTTGTTTGTAAGAGCTCCACGGGAAGAAACAAGATTTGGTTGTGAGGAAAGGATGAAAGTTAATAGTTTTGCAAACTAGAAAATTTAAAGTCATTGAATTTGTGGAGGAGCACAATCACTACCTTTCATCCCCATACAAAACACATTTGCATAGAAGTCATAGGAAGATATCCTTTGCTGCGGCAATGCAAATTGACATTGAAAATGATGTGGGAATTCCACCAAAAGCATCCCATGATCTTATGGTGAGAGAAGCAGGTGGAAGAGATAATGTTGGCTTCATTCCAGATGATTACAAGAATTATTTAAGGTTGAAACGCACAAGAGACATGAGCAAAGGAGATACACATGAGGTGTTACAATATTTGTATAAGATGCAGGTGGAAGATCCCAATTTCTTTTATGTCATTCAAGTGGATGAAGATGATTTGATCACTAACATATTCTGGTCAGACGCTAAAATGAGAAACGACTACGTAGACTTTGGTGATGTAGTGTGCTTCGATACAACTTACAAGAAGAACAGTCAGGGTCATCCTCTTGCTTTGTTTGTCGGTGTCAACCATCACAAGCAAACAACAGTTTTTGGAGTTGCACTCCTCTATGATGAAACAGCTCTTACATTTGAGTGGTTGTTCGAGACATTTGGGACAACGATGTGTGGGAAACAGCCTACAACCATTCTTACTGATCAAGATGCGGCAATCGCTAAGGCATTAGCGTCAACATGGCCAAACACTCATCATCGACTGCGTATCTGGCACATTTATCAGAATGCTGCCATCCATTTGAGTGGTGTGTTTTGTAAGTATAAAGACTTTTCAAGGGACTTGAGCGCATGCATATATGAGTGTGAAGAAGAAGAAGAATTTGACATTGCATGGGAAAAGATGCTGGCAAAATATGAACTTCAAGATAATGAATGGTTGAAACGTATTTATCATATTAAGGAAAAATGGGCGTTGGTGTATGGGCGCAAAATATTTTGTGCTGACATGATGACAACACAACGAAGTGAGAGCATGAATAGTTTGATAAAAAGGTACGTAAGTTATCAGCATAACTTATTACAATTCTTTAATCACTTTCGGAGGCTTGTTGATGATTGGTGTTTTGAGGAGTTAAAAGCTAATTTTAAGAGTAATGTCAGCAGTCCAACATTGTCAACACCAGTTAAAATTTTAAAACATGCCACAACTGTATACACGCCCGAAGTATTTAGATGGTTCCAAGATCAATGGAATATGTGTCATGATTATAGTTTTAGTCTTTGCAGCCAGCATGGAACGGTTGAGAAATACAAAGTTAGTGTTGCTGGGCAGAGGTACTCTCACTCAGTCATTTATGATTCTTGTAATGATGACGTACATTGTAGTTGTGGGAAGTTTGAGTTTGCGGGCATCTTATGTGCGCATGTGTTGAAGGTTTATAACATAAAAAATATTTGCACAATTCCAAGCAAATATATATTGAAAAGATGGACAAGGAAAGCTAAATGCTGGACGAATGGTAGTCAGGAGTCTACTGTCATTGAAACTGACATGAACCCTAAACTGCTGGCAAGTCAAAGGTATAAAGAATTGTGTACCTTAAGCATGCGGTTGGTGACGAGAGCATCAAATAGGAGAGATACCTTCCAAATGGTTAAAGAACATCTGGTCAACATGTTGAACATGGTTGATGAGACATTGGAAGGTGAAGAAATAGTGGATGATGAGAACCAAATAGGACAACACGATGCGTTAAGCCAACGCTCACGCTCAAATATTAAAGTGAATGGTCTGAATGAAGCTGACATTAATGTTGCCCAAATGAAGCACACAAGAGGTGTCAAATTGAAGCCGAAGCCTACATCAACTAAGAGATTGAGGGGTGGGCTAGAGAAAAGTTCGAAGAAGAGGAAGAATGCAAAGAAATGTAGGACTTCGACAGTAACCCCCCTTTCCAATACTCAGGTCCCACTTTTGAGCACATTGCTTTGAACTACTGTATATCATTTTTTACTGGCACATTTTAAGTTAATTTGGTCTGTCCGACTTCATGCAGGAATCCAAAGATAATTCATGGCGATATGAAATTATGTCTACCAGCCAACCTCCCATACTACATCAACAGCAAGTTGGTATAGGGTCATTGCTCATGCCTGTTTGTTCTATACACGTTCATTTCAACGGCTGATGTGTTAAATCCCTGTGACGAATACCTATTGCAGGTGGAAGTTCCAATTTCTAAGGAATGGACAAGTTTGGGGTCCAACCATCAAGATAGCATAGAGCAATCTGAGGTTGTATTTCTCATTTTGTGTTATGCATATAATCTTTTTGGAGTCATGACAAGGAAAGGTACTATCTTCCATGTGGTAATGACAATTCCGAATTGCAGCCAATACGTAATCATATGTATAAGTCAACAATGTCATACAGTCATCATCAGAATGCAACATTTTCGTAGGTATTCTTTTAGTAACATAAGGGTGTCTCTAATGTTGCAACAATTGTCCATGTAATGTGTTATTCAACTGTGAATCATCTATCATGTTAGGTCAATGATGTTGGACCAAGTCAGCAGAATATACGTGTTCTTCTCCCACCGACAATGCGGATGACTGACTTACTCATGGTAAATCTGTCACCGTTTGTGTCAAAATGTCAATTATGTTTCATAATTGCATCACATGTTATGTTTTGTTTGAATTAGTTCACATGCATATTGATTTCCAGGCATAACAGACATTTGGTTGTGGAAATTTGGAAGACGTTAACAATTTAACACTTGGTATTTCCATTGAAAAATGTGGGAGTTGCCTCCGTGAGGAGAAGTTCTGTATTTGTAGACGATGATTATGATAATGATGTAAGTACAAACTACCTCACTATAGTCGTCCTTAATTTGTGAAATAACTTATGTTTTGGTAATTTCTCTTCACGTGAGCTTTTATAGAAACGTTGTAATTTAATGTTACACTTCTAATTAATGTGGAAGTTAAATACTAGTGGACAACGTATAATTAAGGGCAAATGTTCAATTTGGGTGTTACACGCACATATCATGCAGAAACCAACCTTAGAGGATAATATATTGACGGCATAATTATGTTAATTCTAAATTATTTGCAAGGGATGCTATCGTGTTATATTATGAACAATACACATTTTTGGGATTTGCATACCAACCCAGTATATTTGCTTATGAAGACTTTAAACATCAGAAGCAGGTGTGTTATATGCCAGTATCAATAGTGATAATGACAGTCAATTAATTAAAACTTGGCCAGAGCATCACTCTGTCTCCGTCATTCTGTTGTCATCATTTTTGCTAAACTCAACTATGTTGTTAAACTCCTTAGTATCTTCGATGGTAGTTTCATAATGTGAAGTCATTCTTCATTGCTTTTTTTTTTAAAAAGTTGTATGGAAAGTTGCGGCTGCATCATGTCTGGTTGTCCAGTGTTGCTTATGCCGCATGGCTTGAAAATGTCGTATTGTGTGTTATTACATGAACTTCTAAGTCATTGGGGAGGAAGTGGTCAGTGGTGGTTGCTGATGTCCGACCACAAGAGCAGTCTCGCTGGACTGTGGGAGTTGCTGATTACTTCAACAAGATCTTTGAGGAATTTTCTTTACTTCAAACTAGTGGTCCTGAGGTCCATGATTTGATTTGGCTAGTCGAATTATGTAATGATGAATTATTAACTCCTGTAGGGAAAAGTGGTTCACATGTCATTCATTTCATCTTCAGGGGAGAATGGCCAGAAGGACGATGGAATCCAACGGACTAGGAAAGCAAAGAAACAATTGGATTCACACTCACATGATTACGAGCAAGGGAACCAAAAGAAGGAGAAGGGCATCTCCAATAAGAAGAAAAAGGTTGGATTTTGGTTTGATTATGTAATTGTTAGTACTTGATCTGGGATTAACAATGGACTGCATTAAGGTGAACTAAACTTTGCTCTGCTAAATCCCTCCACCACAACGAACCTTACTGCCATCATTGCTTCCAAGCTTCCTCTTCGAGACTTGGACAATGATTGTATAGTGCATGGTTTTGTGTAAATTGGAAAATGAATGTAGCTCAACTGTTCCGTGGTGCCCTAAACATAATGTTCCAACTGATGATTACAATTGGAATTCTGGTAGCTAATTTCCTCAACTATAGCTTTGCCAAGATTGAGGGTGGCTGGGGATGGAGGTTGAGCTTGGGTGGTGCATTGGTGCCAGCCGTCATCATTATTGCTTCTTCATTGATCCTTCCGGAGACACCCAATTCATTGATCGAATGAAATCACTATGAGGAAGCCAAAGCACAGTTGCTTAAGCTCCGAGGAGTTACTAACGTGGATGCAGAGTTCGATGATATTGTAAAAGCCAGTGAGGCTTCGAAGAAGGTCAAACACCCATGGAGAAACATCGTGCAGAGGAAGTACAGGGCTCAACTTGTTATGTCTATTTGCATTCCTATGTTCCAACAACTTACTGGCATGAACGTTATTGTCTTCTATGCCCCTGTCCTCTTCAAAACCATCGGCTTTGGAAGCAATGCCTCTCTCATGTCGACAGCCATTACTGGTGTAGTTAATCGTGTGGCAACTTTGGTCTCTATCTCCACCGTCGATAAGTTTGGGAGCCGAAGTCTTTTCCTTGAGGGTGGCCTTCAAATGCTTATCTGCCAGGTTAGTTGGAGTAAAGATCTCCTGTCCAATATTACGGTGTCTTATTGTGTCCAATAAATCTCAGCCGTTTATTGATGTGGGTCCCATGGAATCCGCAAAATAAATAACTGAAATTTCATGAGACAGAATAAGACAGAGTAAAACTAGACAGAAGATCTGGTCTCGGTTAGTTGTTAGTTGATGTTTTCTGCATATGGATGTTCAATTTATATTTTCAGTTTCTTAACGATGTATTCAATATAATTCCTTTTTTTTTTTTTCAAATACCTGTATAGATCATCGTGGCCTCCGCAATTGGAGTTAAGTTTGGAGTGAGTGGTAACCCAGGTCATCTTTCTAAGTTGTACTGTGGTTTTGTGGTGGCTACCATATTCGTCTACGTTGCAGGTTTTGCATGGTCATGGGCCCTATGCGGAATTTGGATCCTCTTTCTAAGCCTCCGTTTGATTCAGCTTTTGGAGGGTCTAAAAGCACTTTTGTCTACCGCAAAAGTTGTTTTAAAGAAAAAGTAAGTGTTTGGCTATAATTTTCAAAAGCACTTTTGATGTAGAAATAGCTTTTTTAAAAGTTCAAATACAACTTTTTGAAAAGCTAAAATTTGAAGCTTTTCAAAAAAGCCCAAATTTTAGCTTTTTCGGAAAGCTATTTTTAATTCAGTTTCCGTCACTTACGCAAAGACCACCTCTCAAATACTGTCTTTTCTGTTTCTCTTTATCAGCCGAATTTTTGTTTCTTCTGCTCCCATCAAGTAGTAACTCTTCAAAATCAGCAAGATTAGGATAAGAAGCACATGACTCGGGTGTTATTGACAATGAATTTGTCGACAGAAAAGATTGCCCAGATGAACGTTTCTTGTGATTTCTATGAATGGCTGTGCCGGATTCGAAGAGTAGCTTCCAGTAATCGGACTGGTCATGTGAGCGAGGAGCAGGACTCAATTTAGGAGATCCGAAAGAGGATTTTCTCTCTTGATGATGATTGGAGGATGACTCCAAGATGTTTCTAAAATATTCGTTGGGGTTGCTTGACGGTGGATGATGGTTGTGGGTTTGCCAAGAAGATCTACTGACCGTCGGAGATGTAGGATTCGAAGGTCGATCATTTTGTTGCGGTGACTCTATCTTCACCATTATTGCTTTCGCTGTTGATTTTTGACTTGCGCTGATAGTGTATGGCAAAATGCTGAGGTTAATTTGTTTAATTTTATAGATTATTAAAAATGTTGGAATGGAGTCGTTCTTTTTTGTCACAGTCAGAACTCAGAACCTAAATAAAAACTGAAGAAGCGTATTTCCGGAAATGAGAAGAACTAGCCGGCAGGCTCCTCGTCCCCAGATCACGATGATATGACGTTGCGGATAAGATATTGTCAAATTTGATACAATGATTTACCTCCTATATGGTTATAACTGAGGCAATATCATCAAATTTCAAAATCTGATGGCTGTAAATTTTCAAACCCAAGTTGTGTTCCATAACTGCGAGCAACAAGGAACCAAGTCAAGCTATAGTCATACAAAATAATGAGCAGCAAGATCAAAAAAAGGATTCTGGAGATACTCAAGAGTTTAGTACGTTAGAACACTCTTTCTTATTTTAGTCGTCGTGTTTAAAATGCTTTTGGCTGTAGATTTTTTCATTTGATAGAGGATTTTATTTTGAAATAATGGTGAAAAAGGAGGGCATATATATATCTTTTTATTTAATTTATTTTTCTTTTTCTGATTGTAGATTTTTGATACTGGACTACTTGAGGGCTCATTCGGATCATTTCAAGTTGGCAATGTCCAAACTTCAGATCATTTCAAGTTTTCTCCCTATGATTGAAGATGATGAATTACTTCTTACAAATGAAGAAATCAATAAAAATGAAGACGTTGAAGGAGATCATTTAGACGAGCCACAAAATAACGAGATGAATGATGTGAGGGAACATATTGCAAATTTTCTTGTATTACGATAAAATGCATAATTTATTGTGCATTTAACTATTTCAGCTTGAATATTTATTTTTGGATTATAATATTATTTAACTTTTTTTACATGTTTTAATATTTATTTTTCATATTAATTTTATTTCCTATAAGAAAATGAGACATCTCTTTAAATTATTTCCTACAAGATGGTACTTTGCATATTGGTATACTTTAAAAATTATTTAGCATAATTAATAAAATAAGATATAGTTAAAATTAATAAAAGTGCTTTTTATTTTTATGTTGCCAAACAGTCTACTGTATGAAGCACTTTTTAAAAAGCTGTTTTTTTAATTGACAATCAAACAGTCAACTGGCTTTTAAAAAAAGCTCTTCTCAGAAAAGCTCTACTGACAAAAGCTCAGCCAAACGGACCCTAAGTAATTAATGTGTATGAAATATGCTTATATCTGTTTTAATATTTTGTCATGCTTTTTATAGAAATTACTATAATTTAATTGGTTTTATACTTTGTTTTAGGTAATTACTATAATTTAATTGGTTTCAAAGATGAGGGTTGTGTAATTGTTTTAATGTCTAAATAAGATAAACCCTAGTTTTATGTTTGCAATGGATTGATTTGGATTATTTATAATGTGTTTTATAAGGATTTTTATACTTATGCAACATTAATGATTGTTAATGGTGATTTAATTGAAGTTTTGTGATTGGATCTGGTTATAATTTGCATATGAAAAATTTGAGAGAACATTTATATGAGTGGACCATAATATATATATTAGGAGTTGCATGGGGTACTAGAGATAAGTCTACACAAATTTTCTAGTATTAGGGTCAAATCTTTTAGTAAATTTCACGTATCTTATGTATTCTTACGATTTTTAATTGGATAGAGACATTGGTTAGTTAACTTGAAAATAATTAACTATAACTCAAGAGAAAAAGAGGGAGTAATTTCATAAGTTAGCAAAGTTTGTGTAGTCTAAGTGATAGAATCTCTCGATAATTGAATCATGAATACAAATATAATGATAGAGGGAATTCTTATATAGATGTTCATTCGAATATTGTCTTTCTCATTTATAATTAACTTTGACAACTTCTATTGAGATCTTAATTTACATTTTAAAATAGCTATAGCATTAGATTAACTTCACGTAACCTTTTCCTCTATTTATTTTTTGACTAACTAATAGTAGGGAAGTTGGATTTAATAGTTCTTATATTTCTTGTGGAAAAGATACTCTACTTGAAATTATACTAAAAATTTGTTGGATACATTCTCCTAGTGTTGATGGTATTAGTGTTAGGAACGACAAGAGAGAACTTACTGATTGAACATAATCTAAGCACATTTTAATTTCATCAATCAAGTTTTTGGCACCATTATCGGAGAATTTTATTAGTGATAAAGGGAATTTCAAATGCTAATCTAGTAATTGTATTTATATTTCTTTTTCTTTATTTTTTTGTATATATTTTTTGTTTCTTTAAACTTTTTTATGCTCTTTTTATTTTATTACAAGTTTTCGGAAACCTATTAATATGTAGAGAAACAAAATAATTCTCAATAATAAAATATTACTCATGGGTATGTAGTCAAGCATTATGAGACTAATAATTGTGACGAAAAACTTTGAGATAATATTGAGTATTATTTAGATGTTACAATATAATGTCCAACTCGATGAAATGCTTCATTCTCTTGAAAGCTACACTATTTTCCCAGCCGAAAGCACCAAAACTTTCATAACCCTCGACCGTCACATGTTTTGTCCATTTATATTAAAGATGTAGGATTACATGGGATAGTTGTCCCTCTTCTTATGCTCGTGAGTGACCACTCATGGGTGTAAGAGTTGTCTCACACCCGTGAGACACATTGCATGGGCATAAGAAGATGTCTTATGCCTATGAACACTATGGTGTGGCCGAGAGTGTTCCTATGCCTTGTTCTTCACTCTTCATATTCTTCATTTTCTTGTCTTCTTCTTGCTTTTAATCTTCTTCTTTTTGCTCCATGAAGACAAGTTAGTGTGAATCTTCAAAACATGGCCTAAATATAGTGCTTTTGACTTACTTTAGCTCCTCTTTCGAAATGTGCCTAAAACTATATATGAACTAAAGTGAGTATCTTAAGCATTTTCATATCATTAATGTAGCATCCCTGTAGCATCCCGTTACCCATGTTAGGGCTAGAATTGTAAATTGTGAAATTTGGATGAGAAATTAGGATTTTTGCACATCATGCATTTTTATTTGTGACATGCACATTTTGCACAATTATCTGATTGTACATGCATTCATTGGCATTTTCCGGGTACAATTGAAT
>JANITX010000211.1:55566063-55582871 GCA_027564395.1 Erythroxylum ulei | reverse complement strand
GCTCAAAAAAATTAAACAAATGGAGCCACGAATCTGTCTTTGCAATCTCAAAACATCCCAACTCAAGTTAATCATCAATTTTGTTCAAATTAGCCATGCAATTAACCTTAAGTAACATCACAATTAACTATAAAACCATCATATAAACATATGATTTACCTTAAGCAAGCTTCCACTCTTCTAGACTTCACACTCCCACAATCCTCTCTAATGCTTTCCACCACACACAATCAGCATCATCACTTTTCAAGGGAAGCTAGGTTAAGCTCTTAGAAGCAAGATGAAGAGCAACAATTTTGGCTAGAATTAATGGAGAATTTAAGGGAGGAGAACCCACGAAGGAGGAGAAGAAAATCTCCCAAAAACACCTTTTTTTCCTCTCAAAATGAGAAGTGTCGAGAATGTCAAGGCTTCTTAGGTGAATGAAGCTTGAAATAAATGTGGGAGGATGATTCATCATGCCACTTGGCATGAAAGAAGAGAAAAAGACAAAAAAAGAGAAAAAGACAAAACTTTCTTTAGGGACTTTAAAAAAAACATAAAGAACCCTAATACATTTCTAAATCCTCCAATACCCATGGTCCCAATTATAATCCCAACGTCATTTACCCAATATTCCAGTGCCATTGGGCAGAAATTTTCGGTACCGGAAACCAATCAGTTCGCCACTTGGCGATTTTTCCGGTCCGAAAATTTTCCCAAAAATTGCCAATCAATTTCTAAATTTTCCCCAAAATATGGAACACAAACCCATCCACTCCGAATAAATTTCCAAACACGACAACCATATATTTTTCACAAAAATCCCATTTAAACACATATACCGGGAAATGTCATGAATGCATGTACAGTCAAGTTCATGTGCAATTTCACTGTTCACGTGTAATGATATGCATGAATATGGCAACACAATACTAAACACTCGCGACCCTTTTCAAATTACTATTTTACCCTTCCCATTGGGGGTGGGATGTTACAAATGCAATTTCATAACATATTGATTCTTTTCATAAACACGCATGCATTTCCCATAACAATATCATGTCATATAATCATCACAATCACAAATAATAGTGGAGGACTGACGAATGATCCTATGACAAGCCCTTTACCCATAGACTATAGCCATAGGGGCTCTCTTATTCCATATGGGTCATTTGGTCTAAAGTAGTGGACTGTCGTTCAAGAGCTACACTCAACCGAACTGCCACAGCCTCACTACGACATGATTGCCGTCCAAGACCAAGCTCGACCAAACCGCCACAATCATGTTACCTCTTATGTACCATATATTGGTTGGCGTTTGAGAGCAAGCTTGACCGAACCTCCCTAATCGGATCATATCTAAATCAATAGACCCAATACTAACCCAAATCTATACTCGACTAATGACTCACTATGCACACAACCTAGTGACACCCATCAGGTAACTCATACTATAACAATCCTCTACATTATCACATAACCAGACAAACACCACGTTGCACAACAAAAATATGTATACATGTGTCAATCCATATGTATGAATGTCATGCGTGCATATGAAAATGATGGTGATTTCTATGATGAATATGAAATTCTAATGTATGTTCATAACCATGAATATTAACTCACAGGTAGAATGTACTCCTTCGCGCCAAACCTAGTGTCTTGAAATGGAGGGTTGAACTCTAATTGATCTATAGAAAGAAAACTCGTTATGAGCATTTGGATTTAAAACCTAAACCAATTTTAGACACCCTGAGAATAAGACCATGACTCAATATTAAAGATGCCTATTTATTATTTAAAAACCACAATGTCATGTTTTACAAGGAGCCTATTAAAATTTGGCAGAGTTTTCCCTATAAAATGGACATCCCCCTTTCGAAAGAAAGGTAATTCTTGCAATGAAAAGGCACTTTTATGACCACCAGTAATCACAACACTATTTGGGCCTCCAAACTACATGTCCATGCCCAATTGAGTTCATATTTACGTCGCAAAAATTCATAATAAATCCAATCATAATTCAAGTATACCAATTTCTAATCCATACACCCTTATTTATACTAAATACATCAAGACATTCTCAATTCTAATCAAGAGCAATTTAATCAATTTCATGCATTTCTATAAGAACATAATCCTTTTAAATTTTTATCTCACAAACTACAAAGAATTTCAATACATTGCTTTTATGAAAATTGATCTACATAACATTTGGGAAATTTTAAAATTATTTCCAACCATTCTGGGTTGGTTGAAAAATCACCATTATCACTGGAGCGTGGGGTACACGCGCTGGCACCAAAGGGGCGATGATCTTCACCACTACCTAGAAATGATGATCTTACCTCCAGGAATCCAATGCCACCGGTCTTGTATCGAAACTTCTCCCGGTTTGTGAGAATCAAAGATTTAAAGCTCAAAGGTGACCCATTTCCATTCACCGATAAAATGGGTTGATTGATATTAGGTTTCCCTTATTTTCATATGTTTTTAAGGCCGTTAGACACGATGTTGGTGTTAGTTTCACCAAAAAATGACTAAAATAGGAGATCAGTGACTTGCCTAAATGAGTCGAAACTTTCAGTTGTGATTCCTCCTTTAAGAAATAAGTTTATGGGTTTTATAGAATGTCTTGAGAGTTTTCCATAGAGCCTTATTTTATCAAAAATAGTGACCAAATTGTGAAGGTATGAGGGTCGAAAGTTGGGAGTGAATAGTAACCTATAGGGAAAAGAGTTTAAGAGAGAAATGAACTTAAGCTCAACTTATACTTTTATAGGCTTTTCTCTTTATTAGTCCATTATGAATAATTTAACAAAAATTTGGATCATTACATTCTCTCCACCTTATAAAAAAAATTCATCCTCGAATTTTAAATCTCATTTCAATGTTGAAATAGATGTGGGTATTGACTCTGCATATTCAACTCCATTTCCCACACACAGTCATCCATCGTATGATTACTCTATAAAACTTTCACCATTGGTATCTCTCTTGATCTTAACTGACGAATATGATAATCTACTATGGTAGCAGGTTGTTCTCTATATGTTAAATTGTCATAAATCTCCATATTACATGGCTGAAGGATATAAGAAGGATTTGAAATATACTTTCTTAACATCGACACATGAAATATAGGATGAACTCTAGACAGGTTAGGCGATAACACCAACCTATATGCCACTTCACCTTCTCTAGATTTAATCTGAAATAGACCAATATACTTTGGAGCTAGTTTACCTTTCAACAAACCTCATCACTCCTTTCATTGGTGATATTTTCAAAAATACCATGTTACCTACTAAGAATCTCACATCTTTCCTTTTGGGATCCACGTAACTCTTTTGTCTACTAAAAGTTGTTTACAATCTTTGTTGAATAATAGGGATCCTTTCAGAAGTAATTTGTACTAACTCGGGTCCTGTCAATTGTCATTCACCAATTTCCTAACATAGAGGTGATCAGCATTTTCTTTCTTATAAAACTTCATAAGGAGCCATTTTAATACTAGCATGGTAACTATTATTATAAGCAAATTCAATCAATGGAAAATGCAAATCCTAATGACCACCAAAATCAATAGCACTCATCCTAAGCATACCTTCTAAAGTCTAAATAGTTCTCTCATACTGACCATCTGTTTGAGGATGAAAAGCAGTGCTAAAGTTCAATCTTGTACCCAAAGCTTTTTTTTTTGTAACTCACACCAGAAAACTGATGTGAAGTTAGAATCCCTATCAGAGACTATAGATTGTGGTACCCAATACAAATACATAATTTGTATTGACATATAACCTGGTCAACTTATCAGTCGAACAAGTCTTCTTGATAGGTAAGAAGTGTGTCGACTTTGCTTACTATGAATTTTGTGACTGGATAGCCCTGTACTAATACTAGATATAATGCAAACTCTGTAAGCAACACATTTCCATTGAACATTCAATGGGATTTGACTCGTTTTGAATTATGGATTAAAAATGCCATGGAAGTTTTATACATCAACCAGTACATCTTGGGATTGCATAATTTCTAGAAATATAGTTTTCAACGAAGAGAAATAATCACACCTTTTAACAATATTGTGAATATCGAAATCATCAAGAATCTTATAAAGTTATTGCTGGCATTGGGCACTAGTTTGTAAAAGTTGTTTTTTTTTATTTTGGTCCCAACTCTATACCTTCCATCATTTTTCTAGAAAATATAATGTTAGCCAGAGGATTATGGACTTGTCCTTTTATATAAGAGATTGCTTTTAATCTTTTCACAATAGTCTGCTCTGTTAATCACTGGAAATGAAGTGCTTGCTACAACTCTTGTCTTGGAACCTGCAAAAAGCATAATACCCCAGTGATTGTACCCTCTCTGTCCAATTTCTTTTTTGTTTTTTTGTTTCATCCATAGCAAGCATTCTACATACGTGCTACTCCTATAAAAGAATCCAATTTTGATCTTCTCATGTTCCTAGCAGTAATGGAACTATTAAGTACAATACCAAGGTTTATAAAAGCGTCTTGATTCTTAAGATGACAACATGCCATATTGGTCCTGAAAATCCCTCCCAAAAACATTTTATTGCTTCTCCTAGTTTCCAACTAGTAAACTTGGTCATAGCTGAATTCCACTCAAAGTACCAATCAAATTCATCAGTCCCGAATATTGGGGGGATCAGGGGGTTTGGGTTTTATGACATTGATTTGTAATCACCTTCTATTTGGGCGAACTTGTCCATAACTATCTTCTGCCTAGTGATGTCTTGAGAAACAAAACACATCCCTACCATATTTTCTTGAAGGTCCTTGTTTACATAAGCATTAACAACTATATTGATGGGGCCACTATTAACCTTGGAACCATGTGTTTTGATCTCGAATTCGATATTATGTTCCTCTTTTCCTTGCAATGCCAAGAACAACATATTTTTGACTTTATCAACAGATAAGTGTCAGCAGATGCTTCCTAATAGTTTTATCAACAACGATATCTGTCAGCTCAAGAACTTTTGCATTCTATCCTTAACAAGGCCATTAATATCAATCACAAATATTAGAACTATAGTTGTTTCAATTGATCGAATCACCTCACTTGTCACTACTTCTAGTTGTTGCATTCCTTGATTATTTTGGTGTCTGAATGCACAATTTCTATATCTTTTAATTCATTTCTCAGTATCAATTATAGAGAATGAATTGCATCCATTTCATAGTCCTTCCAAGGTAGACTCCTCATCTTGACAACTTCAAGAAAGGCTTTGAAGGATGATCTTGGATGCATCGTCCTAATGTTATCTTTCTCACCTGGTTCATGTTTTGCACCACCCCATCAAATTTTTTTGAAGCAGTTTGAGATTGAACCCAAAATACTGTATCCTCAAAACTTGTTCTTACAGTTGTCATGCCACACCCTATATCACCTATAGCCCAAGCACCTAGATATCTAGCCAAGCTATTCGTACTCAAACCTATGGAATCCATATGGTACTCAGAAAGCCATGTAACTATATCTTGCATCTGGAAATCACTTGGTGTTTTTCCCAACCTCCATATCTTATTCTTGTACAATAGTGCGACACCATCACATTTCACAAGAGCCATTATGTTTGAGCATTGAGCAACAATATCCAATGGGGTATCACGCATTATCATATCACATAACAGTTCCTGAGTTTGCAAGATGTTTGTCTCAACAATTGAATTTTCTATTTTCAGTTGTTGACATGAATAGCAAATAATTTAGCTAGAAATTCATAAGCATACCTCATAAGAAAAGAAACGAACCTTAGACTACTGTTATAACATACTATTAGACCCCAAAGCCTGTGTACTTTTGATGTATGTGTATAGGTGGGGCCATTGAAATCTTCATCTCTATCATTGATTACAACTGCCATAACTAATGAATCAATTGTATTCATGTTCTGCATATATTGTGAGTGGTAGTTGTGTAGGGCTCATAGTGTTGAACCATATAAGGTCAGGTCAAAGTGAAGCTTCTCGTCTTAAAACACCTTGACATGTTTTGCATGATAATCAACAATCATTCAAAATTTATTCTTCATAAATAAAAGACGTGCAACTTGAGGAATATCAATGACACAGACCCAAATAGAACCCCAAAGTAGTCTTAGTTATTTCAAAAAAAACTTCCCCATAGTTATCGTCATGAAACTTATAAACCATCACCCTATTGTAGCCAGCGAGATCAGAAAACTCCTAAACCATAATGTCACAAAGCCTTTCTAAGCTTCCACTAGGTAAAGACTACAATCTATTTAGCTGCAAGCTTGTAGAAGTGTAGCGCCCTAGTAGTTGTCACGGTGATGTCATAAGGCTTTATAGGTTCGAAGTCAACAATCAAGCTACCAGTTACTCGATTAAGGATTGCATTTAAAAAAAACTTTCCAGATGTCTTGTAGTTAACTAAAATAGGATTCACTAGTGTAACCTCCCAAAACTCATAGCTTTTTACAGGGCAGAGGCACTCAAATGGTCAACATTTTAAGTGCATTTTCACTATATGAAATTATCTTTAAAGTTTCCTCATCTAAGGCCAACAAACATCCAAAAGGCTAGATGAGCTTGCCTTTCTGAATGTGATGAAGATAAGCTATGGTCAGTTTGTCAGACTTAGACTATTGATCTTTACCAACTGAACTGGTGATTCGTACCGATCTTCAGTAGTTAAATGAACTGCCAGAGTCTTCAAAATCATCACGAAACTTTGCATCCATTGTGAATTGAGCAATAGTTCCAGCACCAAGTTTTGATCTCCCAGAATTGCTAGATGAATACCTAGTAGTACTAGAAGAAGTTATCCCCTTCTAAAAACTAAAAGAAACAATTGCTAGAAAATCACTCAAGTAATAGCAAACTCATTTTTGTAATCTATTTTAGGTTGTATAGACTACACATATTTTATAAAGTATCCATTGCAAAAGTTGCCATCGTTAGCATAAAACATATACCAGGTGTTGCCTCGTTGAATTGATGAAGAGGGGCAATTAGTAACTTCAAATTTAGTCTCCTAGAGTTGGCGAGGCTTCTATGTAGTTCATTAAAAAGAGGAGAAAGAAGAAGAAAAGATTGGAAATGAGAATCATAAGCCCAAACACCCTTGTTTTCTCCTTATGATCAAAGAACAAGGGAATTCTTTAGTTACAATAAAAGTCGTAGTAGTAATACGAAAGGATGGAAGTAAAGACAACAATTTTCAACAAACATGATCCTAATGTCGCAGTAGTTCAAAGAGAAATTTGATTCAATTCTGATTAACCTAGCAACTTAAATTTAAACCTAAAGCTCTGATACCAACTTTGTCATGACCCAACCTTAGATCGGGATCGGCGCTAAAGGAACAGTAAACATAATGTTTATTGGACCCTTAGTAAGCCTAAAATGCCATCAAACCCCTATATCCATAGTAAAGATGAGATTTCAAAATGATTAAACTCATGTTGATAATAATCAAATAGTTCTAACAATATACAATACTCAATGTGCTACAATATTAAGATAGTTAATACAAGGGAAATCCAATATATATAAGACTACTGCAACTTTAGAGTCAAAGGTCACCAACAAACATACATCTAATCATCAGAGAGGAAGAAGACCAAAAAAATACTTTGTTAAAAGAGATTTGAAAAGAATCCTAAAAAAATAGTTGAGGGGAGTTAGACCTCGTTGAGTGAATTAATACTATGGTTTTGTTATGCTCTCCTAAGGATTTCAAATGATGCATCTATATATGTATATATTTATAATGTATTACATCCATAATGCAATTTTATAACATAATAACTTTTTTTTATAAACATGCATGCATTTCCCATAACAATATCATGTCACATAATCATCTCAATCACAAATAATAGTGGAGGACTGACGAACGACCCTATGACAGACCCCTTACCCATAACTATATCCATAGGGGCTCTCTCGTTCCACACAGGTCACTTGGTCCAATGTAGTGGACCATCGTCCGAGAGCCACACTTAACCGAACTACCACAGCCTCACTATAATATGATTGTCATCCGAGAGCAAGTTCGACCGAACCACCATAATCATGCTACCTCTCATGTACCATTTATTGGTTGGCGTCTGAGAGAAAGCTCGACCTAACTACCCCAATCACATCATATCTAAATCAATAGACCCAATACTAACCCAAATCTATTCCCAACTAATGACTCATTATGCACACAACCTACTGACACCCACCAAGTAACTCACACTATAACAATCCTCTACATTATCATATAACAAGACAAACACAATATTGCACAACAAAAATATGTATACATGTGTTAATCCATATGTATGAATGTCATGCATGCATATGAAAATGATGGTGATTTCTATGATGAATATAAAATTCTAATGCATGTTCTTAACCATGAATATTAATTCACAGGTAGAATGCGCTCCTTCGCACCAAACCTAGTGTCTTAAAGTGGAGGGTTTAACTCCTGATTGATTTATAGAAAGAAAAGTTTGAATGATCATTTGGATTTAAAACCTAAACCAATTTTAGACACCCCAAGAATAAGACCATGACTAAATATTAAAGAGCTCTATTTTTTATTTAAAAATTACAATGTCATGTTTTACGAGGAGCCTACTAAAAATTTGTTAAAATTTTTCCTGTAAAACAGGCACCCCCTTTTCGAAAGAAGGGTAATTCCTATAATAAAAAGACACTTCTATGACCACCAATAATTACAACTCAATTTGGGCCTTCAAACTACATGTTCATGCCCAATTGAGCCCACATTTTCATCGCAAAAATTTATAATAAATCCAATCATAATTTAAGTATACCAATTTCTAACACTCTCATTTATACTCAACATATCAAGATATTCTCAATTCTAATCAAGAATAACTCAATTTAATCAATCTCATACATTTCTATAAGAATATAACCCTTTTTAAAATTTTTATCTCACAAACTACGAAGAATTTCAATTCATTGCTTTTATGAAAATTGATCTACATAATATTTGAAAAATTTTAACATTATTTTCGACCATTTCTGGGCTGGTCAGAAAATCACTGCCGTCTCAAAAGTATTTCATATAAAGAATGATATGTTTTGATACTACTTTTGACTAGAATTGTTTTGATACTACTTTTCACTAGAATTGTTTTGATACTACTTTTGACCTATTGTAGTCAAAATCAGTTTAATCGGTAGTCATCAAATATAACATGAGCTATATAGAGCTAATGGATTAATCAATACATGATTCATCACTCTAAAGTGATTAGAAAGAATATTCTCTTGTTATCGATTAGTATTGATTTGAAAAATCTTTAGTCAAGATGGAATGACAGTTTAAGAAATTTTTTAAATGTTATTAATAAAATTAATTATTAATAGTGAAAAACTAATATGATTAAACTAAAATAAAGTAGACATTGTTTCTCGCTTTATGTCTAATCGAAATATTGTATGATAAAATAATTTAATTTACATGAAAAATTCATGCATACGAAAGTTAGTCAAAATCACTTTGATATTCATAAATATTTGGGTAGTCATGATGTATTACTAAATGTTAATCTTAATCTATGTAATTATTTAATTAGAGAATTAAAGATAAATTGAAAGAATTTAATTTATCAAATCCTAACATGATTTAGGATTATAATTTATATCCATTGCACATGAGATCGAACCGCTTCAATTTATTAACATTCATATGTCCAACTTTACTAGTTCTATATAAAATTTGTTAATTTACTTTGCACCAACCCTTCTATTTTTCAGCTAGAGCTCACACGAAATCTCGAACCCTTAATTGGAATGTATGTGAGGAAGACGCCTACCAATACAACTACAAAATTTTCAAGAATACTGTTTATTTTAATTCTTTACTTATAGTTTGATTAAGGCCCCATAGTTATTTCCTTCATGATATTCTTAGCAAAGAATCAATGCTGCTATTTTCATAATGAAGTTTATGTGAGCATTTTGTTGCTTTATGGTATCTCCATAATCAAAACAGCTTTTAAGAAATATTGAACTCCATTTCTTATGTTTTCCTCTTTCGATCTTTTTAATAGTAAAATTCGGCTGTAGAATTATGGACTCCAAAGAGCTACGGAGTCACCAACCACTTTGACTGATTTCGAAAGTTTAAAATGCAGCTTACCATCTAACACAAGTTTCAATAAAATCTTGTACAACTACAGAATCAAGATTCGAAGCAGAACATTTGGCCTTCTATGAGAATTTTATGCAGTCCATAGCAACTACATGAGGGTTGGAATGGCCAAGTTGTAACAACTACCAACTGTATGGAAAGGGCATAATATCATACACAAGTATTATCTATCGTATTTGTCCGCTTCATATTACTTTCCTTTCTTTATCTCCCCTCTGAGGGAAAAATATACGAAGCGCTTCCAAGTTCTAATTATCTGCATTAGGTAAAAGCAGCCCGGCATTGAACTATCAACCTTTTAGATGGTGTAGTCAAATAAGGTGTAAGACAATTAGCAAAGATGTCTATCATATATGCATGTTAATGGAATAGTTAAAGCAGCATGATATGGCCCTAACATAAAATTAATTAATTTAAACATTGATCCACAGTTAAATCAATTTACAAAACATCTATGGAAAACAAGGACAGAAACACGAGGGCAGAAATTTTCCATAAAACTTCAGTCTTATTACGTGTATCATGTTGCAACTGCCATATATCATGTACAGATGCAGAAAGTGAAAAGGCCAAGCATACATGTGATTAAAGATCAGCTTTGCCAGCAAATTGCTCATCCTCAGAGGCATAATCATCTTCACTCAGCTCATCATCACTGGATATTTCTTCAGGCTTGGATACTATGTCCTCTTGCTTTGCATATTTTTCACAGTATTCTGGAATCCAAAGATTTTTAATCAATATTGACCATGAATAAGTTCAAAAAAGGACAAAGAAAGTTAACAAACATAAGTATAGACTTCAAAAGTAAGGATTTTTTTCATTGAAATTAAAAGGCAGAGTCAATTTGGATTTTACAAGTGCCAAATAAATAATAAACTAACTAATCTTTTGCGAGGTGTATGCACTGACGACATAACTGGCAGTTCTAAAACAAGGTGGAGGTATCTCTTAAAGCAAGATATCTTGCTGTTGAAGTTTCCATTCAGCTCTTAATTAAACTAATCTTAATAAAAATGCTTCAATTTCTTCTTCTGTCTAACAGATAAGATGCTTCAGAATTTACATTCTTTTAAGCAAAAGGGGATTTCAAATCGCTGGAATCAATTGTTATGAAATGACATGAGATGACATGTAAGTCTAAATTTTAAACCAATAAGAATAAAGGATGGCACGTAATGAAATATAAACCTAAATTTAATCGCACTTTGAAGTACTATCAAATGTCATTTTGATCATATCTGCTACAGATGAAGGAAATAGGAAAAGATTAACAGGATTGAAATAAAAAGAATTGTAATACTAGTAAAACAGCAACTAGGAATCATAATTTTTTATGACTAGCCAAAACCGAAGCAATGTAATTAAATTACCACCTGCTTCAGTCAATACCTTTTATTCTCTGTTCATAAGCTATGCGATCACGCATCATTAGTGCAGCAGCTTCTCCGTTCAATGGGTCTGATGGGTTGGGATACAAAAGAAGCTGAGGTAGAAAGACTTCAAATACATTAACTAGATCTGCAAACCATTTATTGGAATGGAATAATGAGATTTAATTCTCAGTTCCTCCTCATAGCAGCACTTGTCAAGACTGAATAAACAAACTTAGAGGCTCCTTGCATAAAATACAAATCTAATACAGAAATAGGCAATTAGGAAATTCTACCAAACATAGGGCTCCAAGTTTGATTGATGACATCTAAACAAACTGAACCGGACCTGAAACAAATGATACTATTTTTGTTAGAAGCTTAGAGCTCTAAGCCACACCAAACAAAACTAGAAGCACACATAAGGATGAACAAGCTAGCAAGCAACGCCGAATGCTTACATTTCATCAACATTTGGATGGTATATCTTGTTCACAAAGCCAATGGATGGGGATTTATAAGGATATGCATCGGGAAGTTCCACTCTTATCCTCCACAGTCCTCCCTCATAAGGACCTGACATATTCCAAAAACATAATACCGCAAGGAATACGAGACCTTGTATCCATTATAAACCTTGCCAAAAGCAATCTTCCTACACACTCCATCCTCATAGAGGAAATCAGTGAACAACAGAGTTGCAGCCCATACCAACAATTAAGACAGAGAGAATGAGAATAGAAGTCAGTGAAAATCTAAGTTAATTGACATCATTGTACGCACATCGAATCTTGAATCATAATATAGAACCTATTAAACTTTCCCAGAAAAAGGAATCAGTTCACGTGTGTGCTAATTACTCCCACTTTCAAGTACTAATCTAGAATGCACAGTCCATAAAAAATTCAACAAGTTTCCTTATTCAAAAAACTGGAAAGAAACCAACAAAAGAAAAATGCAGAAAGGAATGATCAAAGAAAATTCAGTTAAACAGTTAACCACAAAACAAACAGATCAATTGTAAATGGGGAAAGAAAAGAAAAACCAGACATAGGTGTTGAAGATTTTACTCTCTTTAGGTCCACTGAATTCCACAAAGAAGTCTTGCATGTTATCATTCACAATCTCCACCTTGTAATCACTCATCAGCCTACACAGTTCACATAAATCAAAACCCCGAGACGATGAAAAGAAAAATGAAGAACAGTCCCATTAATCCAAAAATAGAAAAGAATCCCATGAGCAAAATTACAGTTTCATTAAATCCATCTCTCGGCGCTTGCTTGGAGAAGACATTTTTTTCGTTAATTTTTCTCTTCCACTTTTAAAGAGAAGACAGCAAGATTGAAAACAGTAAGAGGCGAGGCGAGGCGAGGCGAGACTCGAGAGACAGGAAGAATCGTTCGGACAACTGTGAGTAAAAGGAGGAGTTGCTATTTGTAATTTGTATGATAAACTGTAATAAGAGTAAAAGTAAAAGGCCCATTTCCAAGACACTAAAAGGAGGTCACAGTAACTCCTCTTTTACCAAATTGTAACATTTAATCGAGTCACTTGCATATTTAACAATTTCTCTCTTCTACTGCTTTATTTATTTCTCTTAAAAGTTACGGTTAAAAGAGAATCGTGGTGTAGCCAAAACTAATTTGCAATTTTTTTTTCCCCTAACATTGGCAATTTGCACATTAGTGAAGTAGAGTTGAAATAAATTAGTAGTGAAGGAAACTCACGGATCCAAGAAATCGGCGTGGTTATAATTTTGTCAAAGGATGTCACAGCATCTGCTTAGATCAGTTCCTGCTCTACGGAGGTAAGAAATTAACACAAAGGGAATATGTAATTTTCATACGTTACGGACAACAAATCCCCAATTTATTGGATTGTCGATCAAATGATCGTCACGTCACTCTCTAGAATTACACTATAGATGCTTAATCGTCAGTGTTGAACCCAAATGTGCAAGGGATGATTCAGTAAACAAAGGTAAAGTTGTCCCTAACTATCATGCCATATCCAGCTCTCTTATTTCTTGTATCCCATGCCATGCCCCATCCACGTTAATCTTTTAGAATAGTTCTCATTTCCTGATCAAATTAAATCACTCACAAAGAAAGAGGACCCTTTGAGCAAGATCCAGATTCTTATAAAACCAAATAAACCACAAGATCGCACAAAAGTATCTAAAAGAATCCAAAATCCAAGAAAATGAAACATAAACTAAGCGAAATCCCCCCAGCCTTTCCTTCCGTCACTTATCACTACGGGAACCAAACCAAATAGTTTTCTCAAAGGAAATAGTAATGTTTCAGCATTAACACTTTAAAAATTTTAATTGACCGTCCAAAGTTTTAAAGAATTGCTCAACTTAGATTAAAAAGTTATTTCTTCTAACATTTTGTTAATGTGACTGACGGAGACTAATATTTCAAGGGGTTACGTGGTTTTTTTTTTCCCATATGACTTTTAGTATCAAATAAATGGCCACATTTGGTTCACTTATTTTTCAATGCGTAATCACAACATGTTTGTCACGAGAGGCTAAAAAATTATGATGACAAATACGAAGAGTGTAGTCTTTTTAAAACTCAATCTATATACTGTCCTGTTAGTCATATTAGTAGAATACTAACAAAAACAACCTTTTGAATTAAGTTGTCTAATTTTTAAAAGTTTATTTACTTAATTAAAATTTTAAGGTTGAATATTGAAGTAAAACAATTCAAAAAGTTTTGACACTTTTTAATTCATTCTCCCAGAGAAAATATGCACATCTGTCTCATGTTCCTCATTATAAAAATAAAATGAAATCAAAACACTAGGTATTTTAAAAAAAATTGTGAACAGCCTCTATGAAAACACCTAGGTATTTACCAAAATATATGTGAATAGTCTCCATGAAAAAACCTAGATCTTCTCAAGCAAATTGACGTTTTACATGTTTTTCATAATAATCTTTCTAATCCATATGATTTTTTAAGTAAGAATTTTATATAATTTAGGGAAAATATCCTTTATATCGAGTTACGTCTTGCTTCGAATATATGTAAAAAAATGTTACACTAAATTTAAAAAAACAAAAGGGTTACTTATATATAATAGTTAACCCTCAACATAGAAATTGTACCAAACTTGCTACAACTCACATAGATACAACACAATACAGGAAAAGCAAGAAAATGACTAGGTTGACTTTAGTCATTTTATGCAAGCCCCCTTACATATATCGGTTTCCTCATCCATTGAAGTGACCAATTGAGCCATTCTTCATTGTTCCTGCTTTGGTCATAGAACCTCTTTTTTGTTTTTTATAAGTCTAGATGGTGTAAATAGTGCAGCGAAAAAAAAAAACCTTGACATGCCTTGTCTTCCTCTTGATTAGTTAGGAGTACTATAGCATAATACATTTCCACTTAACTTAAAGACATGAAATGTTACATAGATTGTAAAAAGCCATCCATAACCTACTTGATGTTCTTCAGTTAAAGAATGGATGGTCTAAGTTCTCCTCATGCAAGTTATAAAGGGTGCATTTGGTATCCAAACTGCTCAGTAATCTAGTTATCTTATTGTTGGTCCTAAGTCCATTTTTAATGGCCAACCATAATGTAAATGATGCTTTGGGTACTTTAGCTGCCCTAAACCAGTTTATGCCAAAGAAACCTAAGGGATGTTCTAAAGTTAAGAAAATAGGCTTTATTGGTAAACCCTTTGACTAGGTCTGGAATCCATATTACTTTATCCTCCTGATCGTGGTGTAGCCTATCTATTGGTCAATTATCTCTGATTCTTAATAGTCTCTTGTGTCTTCTTATACACTCCTTGATCTCCATGAACTCCCTGACCTATGTTTCTTTATGGATTGTGTGATTGAACTACATATAGCTTATAAGGCTTAGATTATTCTAGTTATCATCCTAAAAAAATGTAGATTCCCTATTCCTTATTCCTTATCCTTTGTCTCATTAAACTCCTCATACTGTCTTTTAATTTTAACAGTTGTGCCATCGTCCAAAAGGTATTGGGGTTGCAACTTTATTCCAAAAGGTTTTCCATTTGAAAAAGTAAAAATGAACCTATATAATTATTCTCCATATTGTCTTTGCCAATAAGACCTTGTTGATGATCTTAAAGGATCTTATCCCAAGGCCTCCTTCTTCCTTGGGCTTAACACCACTGACCATTTAATCTTAAACTTATAATAGTTTTCAACACCACTAGCCTATGAGAAATTATTGAGAATCCTCTGTATCTCTTTTGATAAGTTGCTAGGTAGTAAGAATTGAGACATCCAGTAGACTTGGTAGTAGTTGAGAATAGAAGAGATTAATTATAACCTTCTTGCGAAGGAGAGGCATTTATTTTTCTAGTTATTGATCCTTCTATATACAGCTTCCAATAGGGGGTTTCAATCTCCATATCTTAGCCTCTTAGTAGTGATGAGGATCCCAAGTAAAAGTTAGGTTATTAAAATTGCCCTTAAATTGCTTAGCTCTTGTCAAGATAACTAACTTACTCTTCTCAAAATTGACACCTAACCTAGATAGCCCAGAGAAGCTCAAAGACTCCAGTAACAAATTTAAAGATGAAGTCTTAGTGCAACATAACAACAAGTCATCTACTAATTACTAACTTCAACTCCTTACAATTATAATGATAATTAAAGTTTAGGTGTCTTTGTATATTATGATTAATGATTCCATTAAGGACTTCAAGGCATAAGAAGAAGATGTAAGGGGACAAATGATTGCATTATCTAGTGCCTTTAGCTCCTTTTAAAATCTTTGTCGACTTCCCATTACAAAACACAATATAAGGGATAGTTTCCATGCATTAAGAAATTGATCTCCTAAATATAGGAGGGAAACCAAAACCCTCTAATGTATGCTATATAAACTACCTATTTAGTGAATTGAAAGCTTTCTTAAAGTCTATCTTGAGAGAATAGTAGTTTGGTCCATTCTTAGTGTTGGATCCCGTTTCCGGAATCCAACTCTTAAACAAATTCCATCATATTAGAGCGTGGTTCCTTGTAATCTCTTCTTGCTCTGATACCAAACATGTTGGGCCCCAACTGTTGGATCCCGTTTCCGGAATCCAACTCTTAAACCATAAAACGTGTGCGTATCATTGCTCGTCATACAAATGTGAGTGTAATCCAAAGAAATCATAAAACTTAAAGTCTCATGCCATTTCATTTTTTTTCTTTTTCCATAACACATCTCACTTATATATGTAACAACAATTCATGTGCAAAATTCATCATCCCAAATC
>JANITX010000211.1:55289695-55305524 GCA_027564395.1 Erythroxylum ulei | reverse complement strand
TTTAAATAATGGAGTTCATTAATTAATTCCTTGGACCTAAAGAGTCCTTTAGGGTTGATCTTTTGAAAACTTAGTGGTTTCATCTCCGAAAATTTAATTTGAACCAGGATAGCCTAAGCTCATTTTCAAGAGGACTTTATCCAATTGATCATAGTTTGAATTTGTTTTTGCTTTTAAATTCCCAAAATCCAAAAAAATATAATTTTTTTATATACAATTTTCTTTAATTTAGCCAATTTACTTAATTTTGATCAATACACAAAAACCCCCTTTTTATCTGCTTTATTTGCATGTTTTGACCTTAGGCTAACTTTAAACTTTTTTCGTCGGTTCCAAGAAGTGAGACGACCTGAGGTTGCAACTTATACTGCAAACTTGGAATTTATTGTTTTTGACCGGTTTCCAAGGATAGATTTTATAATCGAACGACGAGCCGCGATCAGTTATTTTGATTATTCTATTCCAAACCTAATGCTAAAACATTGAATGTCATTTGTAATCGCTACTTTTGATGTTTGTGAGTAGCATCTAATGATTCTGTATCGTTAGGAACAACATAACTTATATTAGATAACCCGAACGTGTGAGGTTACTACTTATACTAATCATTTTCCACATTGTAATGTGGCTACCAAATTAAATCTAGAGATCTTATCCTAGGTTATTTGGTAGTTAGGTTCAATTAATAATCGTATGTTGATTAACAAAAACTAAGGGAAAACTAGGATTAATATAGTGTTTTATTAGTCTCAAATCGATAGTCCAAAGAGAGTTGAAAGACGTTAGGATAATGAAGTACGTTTGATCGTGTTTACGCCAAGATTAAACCTAGAACTGGACCTTACATATATTCGACAGTTTAATCATTTTCAATCACTTGTTCTAATTTATTTTCGATAGTTTACTTTTATTTTATTTTTAAAAAATCCAAACCCCCTTTTATATTTTACTTGCATTAATTAATTTTTTATGGAAATTAACCAAACATTCCCTGCGGATTCAATCCCGACTTACTATAACTACAAATTTTAGTATGCAAAGTTAGGCAAATTTTGCAGTGCACTCAACATGCGCTGTCAGAGACGTAAGAATCTTTCATCATGGTGAACTAACCAAGTACAATGTTTGACTACGCTAGGCTAGACATAACTAGTGCAAAATCAAGTATAGTGAGACCAACTATTATGGTGAATAACTTTGAGATCATGTTGAGCATCATTTAGATGGTGCAACAGTCGGTTCAATTTGATGGACTCTGGTATGAAGACCCCAATCTAACATTTTAGAGATTCACGATACATTTAAAATCAGTGGAGCAAATGACGACACCATTAGTCTTCATCTATTTTCATTCTCTCTAAGAGGAAAGGATATACAATTGTTGAATTTGATGACATATTCATCACTTACTACATGGGAACAAGTAGCAAAATTTTTTTTACTGAAGTACATTCCCCCTGCCAAAATTGCAAAGCTAAGGAATGATATTGTCATACTCCCAAAATGATGGTGAGTCACTGTATGATGGACTACCATTGTGGATGCAAATCCAAACTTCTATAACGAGATATTTCAAAGTACAAGGTAGTCAATAGATGTAATAGCTAAAGGGACACTAAACAATAAAACACCTGAAGCACCCTAAAAGTTGATAGAAGATATGGCTATGAATAACTACTAGTGGTGCTCAACTAGAGCACAAACTGTTAGGCCAGCGGGAGTGTATAAAGTAGATGCAATGGTATAGTTGTCAAGTTGACATATACAGGTTGATTTATGTTTCAGTGGGTAATTTAGTATGTTTTTAGTTGTTAATTACTTTATTTGTGCATGTTTAGGTTCAGAATTATGCAGTTTGATTATGTGATTGTGTTTTTTAGTGTTATATGATTTATAGCATGTTATCGGGCTTTAATTTTTTGCGTTTGGGGTGTTTTGATGTGTTTGTTAGTGTTTGAGACCAGGTAAAGAAGATCAGAGAAGATTTAGAGAAAGCTCGGAGGAGTAACCAAGGTCACGATCATGACATACCTATCACGGTCATGACGAAAGCAACCTGGCTAGGGTTACGATTATAACACCCTTATTATGATTATGACAAACGCTAAACAGGAACAGGTCATGATCATTACATATCTGTCACAATCGTGACAGAAGCCCAATTTCAAGTGTCACGATCGTGACATACGTATCACGATCGTGACAAGCGCGATAAAAGACACAAGTATTGCTTTTGAACTCAATTTCTGAGGGGAATTTTGGACATTTGAGCCCGAGTAAAACCTAGTCCTTACCTAAAAAAGCCTTAGGGCCATAAAATACAAAAAGAATGTCCAAAACTAGAGAGCCTCCATTTGCCAGTTTTGGAAAGAACTAAGGAGAGAAAAGGAGAAAAGAGGAGAGAAAAAAAATTGTTACTGCTACAACTCCCATTCCACTCCATGTTATCTTTCTCATTCCATCTTGTGATTTCTTTCATTTGATGTATAATATGGATATGATGATGATGAATTTAGGTTTAAGGATGTTCTAAACTCTTTTAAGGATTTTTTTTTCTTAAATCAATGTTAATTTGATTGGTTTTGATATTAATATGTTGGGAATCGTGATTTATTGTCGTATTTGCGTGCTTTGGTAACAAATCAAGAGAGAGAATCAATAACAAAAATGATAAGGTTAGGTAATGAGAGTTAAACAATCTAATAGATCACATAAAAAATCAAATCGGTAATTTATATGAAGAGAGATCTCGTGTGAGGACATGATTGTCTGTTAGAGTGCTTAAGATCTAATTGGATGTATGGATTATTTGCTAATTGAGAGATTGCAAATTTCTTAATTCAATTCAATTATTGTTTAAACATTAGGACAAGAGAGAGAATAATCCACCCTTCAAGATTTTATGACTGATAACCAATTAACTCAAAAGTAATTAAGTTAGCATTACATGATAGGATAAATCCCCCTTTCTTATAATTAGTTAATCTTCCTTGTGTGATTTTCGATTTGTCAATTGCATTTACTCAATTTTAATTTCCTTGCGTTAATTTGCAATTGCAATTTCAATCGATTTATATTTAATTGCTGAATTTTCTAGTCACTTTTATTTTCATTTTAATTACAATTTCTGGACCTTAGATTAAGTTAAGATTCATTTAGTTCACTAATTCCTTATAGAACCAACATCTTAATTACCACGCTTACAACCCATACACTTGCAAAACATTAAGAGTTTTATAAGATTAAAACTTGCTTAATAAGTTTTTAACGCCATTGTCGAGGAGTTAGCTAGGATTAGTTGGATTCCTTTAATCTAAGGAATTTTCACCTCTATTGTGCCCGTGTGGTTGCATGAACACAAGAGTTACTCGAAGTTCATGTCAAATCGTTGAAACCTTATCACTTGACATCACCCATTTGTAATGATCAATTCGATGAGTAAGATGCCAAGAAGAAGAAATTAAAGAATCAATGGTAGAAGAATTCAATCAAGGAGGAAATCAAGGAAACTAGCCACGAACCCTTATAGATTTCATGAGACTGTGGTTCAATGTTACAAATTAAGGTATGACTTGACCACTGGTTCATGCAACCTCACTTGAGATTAAGCTTGCCTTACTAAACATGCCACAAATAAATCTGCAATTCTACGAATTGACTACTGAGGATCCTATCGCTCATATAGTTAATTTTTTGAAAATATGTGACACTTTTCGATATCATTATATGTTGGAAGATTTCATTAAGATATGGCTCTTTAAAGAATGGTATCATTTCCTAAGTCCCGCAAATGTCACAACTTGGGAGTAGCTGGTACTGCATTCCTGGATAAGTACTTCCCTCTCACAAAGACTACGAAATTGATAAAGGAAATTATGAATTTCCAAAAAAGTGATGGGGAGTCGCTTTACGAAGCATGGGAAAGATATAAGGATTTGCAAAGGAGGAGCCCTCACCACAATTTATCCAAGGAATTCTTGTTGTAAACCTTCTACAATAGAATCACTCCATCCATGCTAGGCACCGTAGATGTAACATCTAGTAGATCTCTTATGAGAAAGATGTTGGAGGAAGTGGAGGATATATTGGAGGAAATGACAAGTAACAGTTTTCTTTGGAAGATGAATAAGAGTAAACAACACACAACCTTCTGAGAACAAAAAGGAGCCATAGTTGTTGACACAATAACAGCAAGGCAAGCCAAAATTGACGGCTTAACCTGACAACTGAATACCATAAGAGTCTTCTCCTCAATTCATGTTAAAACAATGCAACAGAGATGTGAGTTGTGCAGACAGAACATTTATGATACCATCAACTGCTTTCTGAAGAAAAACAGTGAACTGAAGTAACTAAATTACATCTAAGTCTAGTTTGGTCGAGGAGGGGAACAATCCCTACTCAAACACGTATAATCCAGGATGGAAGAACCACCCAAACTTTTCCTAGTCAAAACATGCTGAAGGTCAATTATAACCTCAAGGGCCACCTGGATTTCAACAGGAAAAACCCAATTATGCGGACTCTAAGTTAGGCAAAATCTTGGAAAAGATTGGGAACATAGAGGATGCTCACAAAAGGTTGGAGAATTGAACAAGTAAAAAAAAACCACACCTCTTCCATCCACAAATTATAGGTTTAAATGAGCCAATTAGTATATGCATTATCGACCGGAAGTGCGAGAAGCCTTCCGAGCAACAAGAAGAAAATTCAAAGGAAATGATAATGGTAATCACCCAGACCACTGAAGAGAAGCTCAACCAAATTAAAGGAGAATGGGAAGAAGAAAAGAAAAGGGAAAATGAGCATTCTCTGCAGAGTAAACATAGCATGACAGAAATAAATGAATATTGACCTGCAATTCCATACCCCATCCTAGCGCAGAGGAAGTCAAAAGAAGTAGATCTTAATGAGGTTCTTGATATAATAAAGCAACTAAAAATGAGACTTGCTCTTAAGAAATCCATAAAAGAGAAATTGGTAAATAGAGACAAACTAGAGAAGTGGGAGCATGGAGTAGTAAGCAAGGGAACTCTAACAAAATGGCAGCACTATTACAAAAGCAAGATGATCCTGGAGATTTTTACATTCCATGCACTATTAGTAGTGTCAAAGTTGATAAGGCTTTTATAGACTTAGGAGCTGGTATAAGTATGATGCCTTACATTTTATGTAAAAAGAAGGAGTTAGGTGAAATAACACCCATCAGGATATGTATACAAATGGCCAATAGATGAATCCACCGTCCTAGAGGTGTAGTCAAGGATGTTCTTGTTAAGGTTGACAAATTCACCTTTCCTAAGAACTTCAACATTTTAGACAGTGAGGAAGATTTGGAGACACCCATTATCTTTGGATGACCATTTTTGGCCACCACCCAAACTCTTATAAATGTTGATGGAAGCGAGTTAACTCTAAGAGTGGGGGATGAGAAGGTGTCATTTAAGATGTCTGATAATAAATGAAATTCTTTCAAATTTTTGGAGGCTATTAAGAGAAACTAGTCTTGTGAAAAAATTAATAAGAGTTATAATCATAAGGACTCATTAGAATCACCACAAATTCAAAAGAATACTCGAAAGAAGAGGACGAGGAAGAAAGGTAGTAGAAAGCACAGTCAGGTAGATTGCTTATAGTTTATGAAATCTATAGTAGCACTATAGTTATATGACCCATTTGAACCACCGTGAGCAAAAGAATTACGTCAAGCTAGCAACGGTAAATGAAACACTGCATAGGAGGCAACCCATGATTTTTAGCTTTTTTTTTTCATCTTTCGTATTAGATTATGTTTCCAATTCTGTTTTTGTGTGTTTTTTATACAAATGAACACCTTGAAAAAATCAAACATAAGTATGACTTGGGTTTTCTTTATCCTTCTCTTTTTCACAATAGATAGGAATGGTGTGGAAGGGAAAACAATGAGGTGATGATGCAAATATAAGGTATGGAAGGAACTTGGGAGTGACACGAAGGAAATAATAAAAAATGAGAAAGAAGTGTGAAAATTTTTAGTGTCACGATCGTGACTCATTCGCCACGATGGTGACCCATTTCTGAATCTTCTGTTATGAGGTCATGATCGTGACCTACGGCAGGAGCGCAATAGGACCCGCGATTTTTATGTTATTTTTTTCCAATTTTACCCCTCCTTTCTCCTTCCTAACCTATATATTCATCCTTAGCCTCACTTTTCTTACCTATAAGACTCTCTCACTCTCTTTTTAGAAACAAACTCTCAATTACTCTCCCTTCTTTCTACAAAAGTCTTTATCTCTCTAAATTCTTCACACCTCTCATTCTAAATGGGACCGAGAATTAAGCAAAACAGTAAAACACCCTCAACCGAGAGGCAAAGTTTAAGTGTCAAGCTATGGACAGAGGAAGCAAACAGTAGATTACGGAGCACCATTTCTAATTTACTCAGAAGAAGAAGGTAATTATTTCCAAAATTCTTCACCTCCCTCCAATTCGAGCAAGCTAACCCTAAGGATCTATGGTTTTGGTTGCAGGGTCAACCGTATGAATTAAAATATGAAATTTTGTCTGAAATCGATGGATTCTCGAAGTCAACCATAATGGACCAGCACGATGGCTTTTGTGTCACACACTATTGGACTGAACTGACTAGGTTGGAAAATTTTGATGCTAAAAATTCCCATAATAACATAATTCGTAGTCCCAAGCACTTGTTGTTACACAAGTTCATGTGTCAAACCATGTTGACAAAATTGAAAGTAACAAATGTTCGGTGAAGAAACTTTTCATATTGTGGTGCATGGATAGTAGCATCCAAGTTTGCAACTCCACCCACATATTTAACGTTATTATTGCTACTCTAAAGAAAATAAGCAATAAATCTGGGCATGGGGTACTTGGTTATGACTATGGTGGAGTATTATGGTGTTAATTGTGATGGACTAACTATGCATTTTCTTGAGTTCCTTAACACTCGTCACTTGATAAGAGATAAGATCTTGAAGTCCACAGTATGAAACTTCGAGATATCATTGCAAAATCTCATGTTAAGAATAGGGTGGATAGGCTAGTTTGAGCTTGGCACCACCGCAATAACAAGAGGAGGAGTTAACCAGTGAAGAGTCTAGAGAGGAAGAGACAGCTGGATGGGAGAAGGTACTCAATGCAATTTCAAACACTGACAAGACAATTTCAGAAAATGCCAACGTGTTAAAGGAGATAGCAAAGGAGCAAAGAAGACAATGTTGAGACATTCGAGGTATCTACAAATACTTCGTTGTTCAAGATGTGGAGATCCCACCTCCAATACCATCACCATCAACACCTCAATTGTCATGACAAATTTTTACGCTCTAACCCTTATCTTTTTATTTTAATTTTAATTTATTCTGATATTTTTCTTGATGTTGGTTTTTATTCCCACCTTATATGTTATTTGTTCTTCTCAAATTGAGGACAATGTATTGTCTAAGTATAGGGAGAGTTGCATGCATTGTATGTTTTTATTTTAGGTGTGAATTTTGCATGTTAGTTTTGTTTAGGTTTTCATTTCGTCACTCGTGTGAATGTTTCAATGGCTAGGACTTAATGGAATCAATTTAGCTTTAAATATAGTCTTTTAGGTTTTAAAGATTTATTAGCTTGTGAAATTAGTATCCTAGGTTACTTTGGTTAAATATGGATATTACTTAGGATATGATTTGTCACCTTAGGAATTGGCCACATAAATTTATAATTTTAGGTCAATTGAATAAGTAGCATCGCTAGTATCCTTACATGAGAAAGATTAGCTAAGAAATGAGGTAGGCGAAAAATGTGGAAAAAAAGAAAAAGTGCATTTCTTAAATAAATAACTATTATACTGGCCTTCGGGTTATAAATAGAGCTAGTAGTAAGCTAAAAATGTGATTTAGTTGAGCCATAAATGTTTTCCTTCGCGTCAAAAGACTAAAATGTCATTCCAACCAAGCAAATTAATAAAAGATGACCTAGTTAAGTAACCGGGGACATTCATCAAAAATGTTTTCTTTTGCGTCAAAACACTAGGTCAATGTCAATGAAAATTAACCAAAATAGTACTTTAATGAATAAAATGTACTAATCTTTGTGTATAGCTTGAATTTTCATGAAAAGCTACTTAGGGATAGTTACAATTTTGATTGACTAAATAATTATCAATATGTGTGTGCAAGTGATAGGGGTGAATGAATTTGACAATAAGGTTTTAATTAGTATGTAGATTTAATCTGAAGTGCTTAGCTATAGATTTCATAAGTTAATAAGTTAGAGCAACTTAAAGGATTGTGTTTGAAGTTAAATTAGTTTCGGGAAGTTCAATGCCATTATACCATTATAGCATATGCATACTTGTATGTGTTATTGTTTAGTGTGTTTGTGCTTTTTTGTGCTTTTTCTTGAGGACACGTAAAAGTTCAAGTGTGGTGATGTTGATAGTTATAGGTTGCATTATGCTTTAGTGAGTAATTTAGTATGTTTTTAGTTGTTAGTTAGATTATTTGTGCATGTTTAGGTTTGTGTTAGCGTGATTATATGTTTGTGTTTTTGAGTGTTATATGGTTTAGACAATGTTATCAAGCTTTAATTTTCTGCCTTTGAGGTGTTTTGATGTGGTTTTTAGTGTCTGAGACCAGGTAAAGAAGATCAGAGAAAATTTAGAGAAAGGTCGGAAGAGGAGCCAAGGTCACAGTTGTGATAAAAACAACCTAACTAGGGTCACGACTGTGACAGAAGTCAAACAGGACTAGGTCATAATAGTGACATATCTATCACCTTTGTGATAGAAGCCCAATTTCAAGTTTCACGATCGTGACATAGCCATCATGATCATGACAGGCACGATAACAGACACAAGGATTACTTCCAAACTCATTTTTTAAGAGTTATTTAAGATATTTGGGCTTGGGTAAAACCTAGTATTTATCTAAAAAAGCTCTAGGACTATAAAAGACAAAAAGAATGACCTAATCTAGAGAGCCTCCATTTGCCAGTTTTGGAAAGAAACAAGGAAGAGGAGAGAAGAGGAGAGAAGGAGAAGGAGATGTTGCTGCTGCCGCTCTCAGTCCACTCAAAGTTATCTTTCTCATTCCATCTTGTTATTCTTTCATTTGATGTATAATATGGATACGATGATGATGATGAATTGGGGTTTAAGGATGTTCTAAACTCTTTCAGGGATTTGTTCTTGAATTAATGTTAATTTGATTTTTTTATGCTAATGTGTTAGGTATTATGATTGTTTGTCGTATTTGCATGCTTTGGTAATAAATCAAGAGAGAGTGAACCAATAATAAAATGATTAAGTTGGGTAATGAGAGTTAAACAATCTAATAGATCACATAAGCGATTAAATCGGTAATTTATAGGAAGAGAGATCTAGTGTGAGGACCCGATTGTCTATTAGAGTGCTTAACATCTAATTGGATATGTAGGTTGTTTGCTAATTGAGAGATTGCAATTCCTTAATTCAATTCAATTAGGGTTTATAATTTAGGGTTTAAATATTAGAACTTGAGAGAGAATCCGCCCTTCAAGATTCTAGGAAGGATACCGAATTAGCTCAAAAGTAATCAAGTTAGCATTAGATGATTGGATTAATCCCCTTTTCTCATAATTAGTTAATCTTCCTTGTGTGATTTTCAATTTGTTAATTGGTTGTGCTCAATCTTAATTTCCTTGCGTTAATTTAAAATTTCAATTTCAATCGATCCATATTCAATTGCTTAATTCTCTGTTCATTTTTATTTTTTAATTAAAATTTATAAACCTTAGACTAGTTTAGGACTCATTTAGTTCACTAATTCGTCGTTGGACTGACACCTCAATTACAATTACAATTATATCTATACCATTCACATTATTATCTATTGTGTTGCCAATTTCATCTGATAATTCAGATTGTAAATCTTCTGATACAAGATCAGTGATGTCATTGACTTCATTATTTGTATAATCTTCCAATGGAACATTTACATCTGGCAATCCAATATCACATGCAATGTTTGAAGCCTCAATGTTGTCATGAATTTTGCAATTGTAAGTTATAGCACTACATTTGCCCATACTTCTAATTATATGTCTTCCTGGCTTCATCGCTAATAGATTTCCATTTTGACTTCTCTTGGAGATTAAACATGGTGAACTTGCAACAGATTGAATCTGAGGAAGGCTATTAACTTCAAAAATTTTCCTTGATTTGAGCCGTTTGTTTGAGCAACCAACTTCCTCTAAACATAAAAGAAAGTATATGAGATTGGATAAGTTACAAAAAAAATATAAATTTTTTTATATACAATCTAACATTAACAAACCCGGAACAGGTAATGAGTTAAAATCTTTGAAAAGGTTCTTAACACAGTTTGAAAGATCTGTAAATGGACGCCTCTACTTGAATCCAGAATATGTTAAACTACTCTTGGCTGAACTGGATGCTTGGGTTCTATTTGCTTCAGAAATTGGTATAACACCATTATGTTGTAGATAAGTTTGAACAGATGATATTCTTCTTTCCAAAAAGTACTGATTTGTATGAATTGAAGAGGAAGGTTGTAAACAAAAATTTCTGATATTATTTCCATGAACTCCTAATAAAAACAACACAATAATTGAATGTGAGCAAAAATGGATGTACTTTAAGTTAAACAAAACTAATGCAAAGAGCACATCATATATAGATATATTAAATTTGCATAAAGACTGTCATTATACCTCCTAAAACACTAGTAATAGCTGCACTATCTATTTGACAACCTGATGCATTTTCCTTTAATAGTGGATTCTGATTTTCTTCAAGATGAAAAGAATTTCTACTATTGGAATTCATAACTTCACTCTTCATACCACACTGGTTTGTCCTTGAAATCACAAGCAGAAATCTATATTGATTGCACATGATCCATTGTCTTTTGAGGCAGTTTCAGTAGTTATACCAAAGCAAGAACATATATAACAACCTGATATCTATACCGCTAGTTTTGCTCAACAGCTTGTGAAAGAAATTGTTGTAACCTGTTGACCTCACTTATATATGCATGCTTGTGCAAACCAATTTTTATGATTCATATAATTGATGCATATAACTATAATTTTCAATTCAAAAAATATCTTCTCATACTTAAAAGAATAAATATCTATACCTGAATATAAATATCTATCACCTCGACTGTGCAACTTCTGTCGCTGGTTTCCACCTCGACGCTACCGTCCTACAAAAACATTCTTCAGTTATTTTGACAAGAAGAGAAATATAAGCAGTTCAGACCAAGCCACTAGGAAACTAAAAGAAAACCCAAGAATATATAGGAAAACTTTAAGTTCTCACTCATGGGAAGTTTAGTTTGATAATTCACAGGCAATGGTTTCAATTCTGTTCGGTTTGGTCATTATCCATGTCATTAATTCTTGATACATAAATAAGCATTTCCCAATTCCTTTACCAATTGGAATTTGAGTTAGTATATCCCAATTGTTTTTACCGATATCCAATAACTTCCAATTACTCATACCCAATGTATGTACGCTTCATCATTTAAATACATTTTACACATATCATAAATCAAGGAATGACATTTTTGGGGAATGTTAATCATTCTGATGGAATCCACCATAAGAAACAAAAGCACCTATGCCCAAGTAATTCCAAAACAAGCAAAAAAGAGAAACAAAAGAAGCAAGTTCACTTAAAAAATCAAGTATACCAACTTTGCTATAATATCCTTCCCAATAATTTTAATATAATAAATGAGTATGTCAAAATGAAATATTAGGCACTAAAATTCAAATTTAGTCAATTCGGTTATTCTAATTACAAAAATCTTAAACCATCTTAACGCAAAAAATGATCAATGAGTTGAAGCCTAAAAAAAATTTTGTAAGAAAAATGATGCTTTTAATTGGTATCAGCCAATGTTAAAGACTAATATAACCGAGTCCTCAGAAAAAAAAAGGATTCCCAATGCCACAACCCTTTTTGTCCCTTTATCCTATAATCCCCTCTCACTGTCTTTGCTAGATTTGGTTTTTTATTATCAGAAACTTAAAACCTTTTGACTATCAAAGCTTAATCTTTCCAACCAAGTCACGTTATACGCATAACTTTTAAACATTACAAAGCCTAATTTTGGCCACCAAATGCACGCACGTTAAGACCAAAATCCATTAGCATAAGAAAAAGTCAGTACCCAGAAGATCTAATTCACTACGAAGCCAAACTGCAAGTTATTAATAAGAGGTAAATTTTGTTTTTTCTTACCTCTTATTAATAACAATAAGATGAGGTTTGTATAAAGAATGCTTTTTAAAAAATTAACCTTAATTATTTCCTTCACCCTTTCTGTAACATCCTAAAAGTAATTCATTGTTGACTTCTTATCACTATAGTCATACAGAGTAATCTCACCAGACGCTCACAAACTCAAATGACAAACTAACATTGAGATTCGTTGCAGACAGATTACAAAAGAAGAAATTAAGGGAGATGAAGAGCGAAAGGACAGTAGGGCCTGATGAGATAAGCATTGAGGTGTGGAAGAGTCTAAGCAAAGAGGGTACCTGGCTAGCCAAACTTTTTAATATAGACCTTAAGATCATCAAAATGTTAGATGAATGGAAATTAAGTAAGTTAATTCCTCCATATAGGAACAAAAGGGACCTTTAAAATTGTAACAACTATACACTCAAATTAAGAAATGTTTCGCTAATAAACAAAGGAAGGTAAATTTTGTTTTTTCTTACCTCTCATTAATAACAATAAGATGCGATTTGTATAAAGAATGCTTTTTAAAAAAATTAACCTTACTTATTTCCTTCACCCCTTTTATAACATCCTAAAAGTAATTTATTGTTGACTTCTTATCACTATAGTCATACAGAATAATCTCATGAGACGCTCACAAACTCAGATGACAAACTAACATTAGGACTCGTTGTAGACAGATTACAAGAGAAGAAATTAATTGAGCTTTGAAGGAGATGAAGAGTGAAAGGATAGTAGGGCTTGATGAGATACCCATTGAGGTGTGGAAGAGCCTAAGTGAATAGGGTTTAACCTAGCTAGCCAAACTTTTTAATATGGACCTTAAGACCGTTAAAATGTTAGATGAATGGAAATTGAGTATGTTAATTCCTCCATATAGGAACAAAGGGGACATTTAAAATTTAACAACTATAGAGGCATTAAATTACTTAGTCACGCCATAAAGTTGCAAGAGAGGGTAATTGAGAAGAGACGGGGAAAAGAGGCTCTTATCTCAGAGAACCTGTTGGCTTCATGCCAGAAAGATCCATGATGTAAGTGTTACATCTTTTAAGAAGATTAATATAATATTAAAGGGAAAGATAGAGTAATATACACTTGGTTTTTATTGATTTAGAGAAGGCATATGACAGGGTAGCTAGGGAAATCTTATGGAGGTGTTTAGAGGATAAGGGAATTCCTTTATCTTATATATGAGTTATTAGGGATATATATGAAGGTGTAAAGACTAGAGTAAGAATGATAAGAGGAGAGATAGAAAATTTTTCTGTCAATATTGGGCTATAACAAGGCTTCTCATTGAGCCCTTTTTTATTAATAGTGATGAATGAGCTTAACAAGAATATTCAAAGGAATGTGCCTCAGTATATGTTGTTTCCTGATGATATTGTCTTAATGGATCAGACAAAAGAGGGTATCAATGTCAAGCTAGAATGTTAGAGAGATACGTTAGAGTCGATGAGTTTTAAATTAAGTAGGATTAAGACTGAGTACTTAGAATGTATCTTTTTGAGCCATAGTGTGGATCCCAATGTAAGGTAAATATTGGTTCAGAAGATATATGACAGAAAGAGTGTTTTAAGTACCTAGGATTTATCATTCAAAGTAATGGAAAAAAGATGAAGATATAGTCCACCGTATCAGATCAAGGTAACTTAAATGAAGAAATACATCAGGCATTTTATATTACAAGAAAATATCACTCAAGCTTAAAGGTAAATTCTCTCGTTTAGTGATTAGGTCGATTATGCTATATAGGGCAGGGTGTTGGTCCATCAAACAAGTGCATAGTTATAAGCTAATGGTGGCAAAGATAAGGATGCTCCATTGGATATGTAACCTTACTAGAAAAGATATGGTCAATAATATATTGGTAAGAGACAAATTAAAGATCGCCAGTATTAATGATAAATTAAAAGAGGTGAGACTTAGGATGTTTAGATATGTTAAAAGGAGACATCCTGACTGTAAGACGAAAAAAGGGTACCTAAGAAGAATTGGGGTGCAGTGATCAAGAATGATATAGTTTTGCTGGAACTTACCGAGGAAATGACCCGTAATAGAAAACTTTAACATACTATAATACAGATAAAGGATCTTATGTAGAGAGGTATTTATCGTTCTCTTAAATCCTCTAAACTTTTTCCTTTCAAGTCATTTGTTTTATATGTAGCCTCAATATTTTGATTAAGTAGTACTTCTCTCCTAACTACTTAGCCTAAATAGTTTTTTTATTTAGTCTATTTACTTTATTATAATGGCTTATTTGATTTATTCTTTTACTTGTCTCTTTTTTCCTAGCCTGCGTATTTATTTACTTATCTTGTATTGTTAATTTTTACCATGTTTGATATATATTGTATTGCATGCATATATTGTATTATATGTTTAGTTATACATATTTTTTTTATATTTTGTATTATAATTACTTTGCATTGCATCTGAGTCTATCAGAAATAATCTCTTTACCATGTAAGGCTAAGACTGCATACTATTAGACTTTTCTAAACCCTTCATTTTTGTTGTATTCTCACTGGGTGTTGTTATTGCTATTATTGAAGTATAAATCTTTCGAAACCTCAATTTTAGTATTAGATTTGGCATATTGAGATAGCTCATTTATTACCTATAAATATTTGTCTGATCTTTTTCTTTATTTTAAAAAAGACATTGAAGTGATAAAAAAATAGTTACAAATTTTGTAATAGTAAGATGACACAAATTCTTATTTTTTATAAATATTTTCTCATTAAATCTAAAACTCATACACTATTATAAATGAAATTAATAAATTTTCTTACTTTTTGCAAAGTTTCATTAATGATTTAAAAGAATCTTCTTTCTTTTATATTTCTCAACATCAAATTAATGCAACATTTAACACAAAGAGTCCAATAAAAAGAAATATATTTATTTTACAACCTCTTCCCATCTACTTTATGAGCAACAATGTTGTCACTAATGAACTATACATTATTTTGGGTTCAATTTTATGTGCATCTTCCTAACAAAATTTTAATAGAGTAGTAATATTTCTTATAGGTCTAATGTATCTACTGACTCAAAAAATATTATATTTTATAAAAGAAACAAAAAATTCATGATAAAAAGCTATTTAAAAGATAAATAAAGAGTTTTTATTTATCGTTATTTTATAGTAAATGTTTTAATTGTTAAAATTTTAATTTTTTTTTGCAAAATTGACCGTATAAACTACTAAATCAAAGAAGCACTCTCAATTATGCCTTTGATTCTAAACCTACCGTAACTGAGTTGTAAGGATGATTGCTCAACAACTGAAGGACAAAGTTCATTCATTTATAGCCAAGGATCAAGTTAAGTTAAATCCATAGAAGCATACGCATGAAAACTCTAAATGCTAATGACAAAAAAAATGTTATCAGATTTAAGGGAGAGCTTTAGAAAAACTTTTGCCAATGAGGACCTTTAAATTAGATTAGATTAGAGGTAGCCACTGCACCAAAGCTATATGCTGATTATTAGGAAATATTAGATTGAACACCAACTGTATTCTATTAATGTCTTAAGCCTTAATCACTCACTTTAATTTTCACCTTT
>JANITX010000211.1:54937817-54956298 GCA_027564395.1 Erythroxylum ulei | reverse complement strand
GAAGAGGCACGTACAAGGAAGAATCTTTCTCCTTGGTCCAAATTACCATGAAAGAATAGCACCTAAAAGAAACATGATTTATTCGAAAGTAAAACAAAACAAACATGTTTTTTTAAAATTCTTTAATCCACTTCAATTTTTTGTAGTTCTGATAAAAAACAGTCTTTCTATGAGTTAGATATAAAGTTGCGTATAATTGGACTTTACAAATTTTACATATTACCGAGATTTTACAGAATTATTGTAGTTATTATTTAATTTTTTTGTAGTTCTTATGGTTCAATAATAAGGATTTCATAACCAAAGCTCCACCTATTTTTTCACGACTCAAAAACAAGATTGATGACAGAAATTAAGAGGCAGTAGCGTTTAGGTTAGGAAAAGAAGAAAAACAAGAATTTTTGGTTTTTTTTAAATTTTGGAATTTAGTTTTTAAAACTTGTTACTGCGGTGGAAGAAAACATAATATTTGTGTTTTTTTTAAATTTTATTTTGATTTTTCCACTTTTAAAAACTTTAAATTGAAACACAAACCAACCAATTATTTTTTTGTTTGTTTTTTATTTTTTTTAAAATTATAACAAAAAATAGAATAAGATAGCCCCTAAATTATTCATTTCATCTTTAATTGATCACATAGGACGAGAAAAAAATCTTATTAATGTTAATAAGATAGGATTTTGTAATTGAACGATGCTGCGTATGTATGCCTTTTGGATTTACTAGTTTACCGTTTTGATTGGCTATACAATACTCAGTGGTTCTGGTTAAGCATTGGAGACATACTATGTGCGGACCATCCAATGTTTGGATAAGTACAAAAAAAGGATACATAATTAGTATATTTGTCGTGTACTAAAAGCAATGAAGGACTTGCTATTTTGCGTTGCACATGCTGTCTGCCTTTTCTTGTTCCGATTAATAATAATAATACAAGGGATGATGATTAGCAGAGGCAATTAGGACAAAAAGTCCGTGTTCCAAAATATGAAAGAGGAGAGGACACAACTGCCATCCATCGACCAATGAATATACAACAAAAAGTACTTATTATCTAGACAGTAGACTGAACGAAGCAGGTGCCAGGTGGAGGTGGGTCTCTCTGTCTCTGTTTTGAATCTTTTGATTCGTACATAACTATTTTACAGCAACCGTCAAAACTCAAAAGAGAAACAGACATGCGCGTTCAATTACACATCAAATTTTCTGTGTCAATTATTCTTTTTTAAATATTATTTATATAAATAGTATGTGAATAAAATATAATTAAAAAATTATAACTACAACAGGAGATTTGATATCAATCTACGAAAGCCTATTCTTCTTTCTGCCACCGTTGCATTGCAGTGTTTATTAATTAATTGCAATGTCAGTCGCCTTCGCTGGTTGTGTCTTATAATTAATTCACATCCTAATCAAAGAGTATACTCACTCACTCACTCTATTTCATTTGCCAATGCCAATGAGCTAAAGGACAAGGCACACAATTTATTCCATGGCAACCAGAACAACAACAACAATACAAACTTCTACTACTGCAACTAAACCTCACCTTAAACTCCTCTCTCACCCCTCCAAACCCAAACCCAAGCGCCGCAGACCACCCCGTGAAACCACCATTTCCTCCTCCGCCCCTAACTCTGACGTTCAGTTGAAACTGAACCCTCCCTCTATCGTCTCGCCTGATAGTTCCTGGTGTTGCCCAGCTTCTCGCCCTGTTCCTCCTCCGCCTTCGCCGCTATCACAGCCTTGTCCGAAGCTCGATCCACTTCTCGATTCGTCGGGTCCTTTCTCATTGGGAAGTGCTTCTCCGGTCATGGACTTCATTCCCGTCTCCAACGGCGGGACCACCCTTTCCAATGGTCACCACTCTCCTCTCGAGCAGTCTTTTCCGTCGAGTTTCACCAAGTTCAACTCCGCCCTCACCGCCGGTCTCCTAAACCCCATGTCGCCACCACCGGAGAAGACTCGATCCAGCCCCACCCTCTTCGAGATGATGGCTAGCGAACCGGAGATCCAGCCCAGAACCCAAATCCCATTTAACCACCACGCGTACGTTACTCATAAGACCTCACACAACTCGCAAATGTCCATACAAGACAAGCAAGCTTTGATAATGCAGCGAATAAACGATATGTTGGGCAACAGGAGTCCGGGGAACCAATTTAATGATTCCTCGACTAGTGATTTGAAGTTGACCTTGAGTTCTAAGGATGGGATTAGTGTATCCATGGATGTGCACAGACAGATCTTGATGGGTCATAGTAGGTTCTTTGCTGTGAAGTTGTCGGATCGTTGGGCAAACAAACCTAGGTCTTCGACAGCGACCCCATACGTTGTTGAGATTGCGGATTGTGATGATGTCGAGATTTATATCGAGACACTTATGTTGATGTACTGTAGAGATCTGAGGAGGAAGCTTATGCGGGAGGATGTTAGCAGGATTCTTGGTATTTTGAAGGTAAAAGCTTTTTGGGTTTGCTTAGCTGTTAATTTTGTGTGTTTTAAGTTCCTTACAACTACTAAAGAAACATTCTTCCTCTGTTTTGTTGTTCTTCTGGAAAATGTGGCATTGAAATTTATTGCTCATAGGTCAAATATAAGCCATCAATGATGGTAGAGTCGTTAGTCACTGGACTTCTTATGACATATTTGGGCAACTTTATTTCGTGTTGTACTTTTAGGCTTTATACTTAGCTAGTGGTGAACTTAGAGCTTTAAAGAACTAAATTCGATGGCCCCATTTCCTGTGGTGATCCATGTTTTAGGTTTCTGCGGCAATTGGATTTGATGCTGGGGTCTTGTCTTGTCTGGAGTACTTAGAAGCTGCTCCATGGGCTGAGGATGAGGAGGAGAAAGTGGCTTCTCTGTTATCGGAGCTTCATCTTGAAGGCGTGGGAGCCGGGGAGGTGCTGAAAAGGGTTTCTGTTGAAGTGAATAATGGAACTGAAGAGGGAAGTGACAATGAGCAGGTTCTTGTTAAACTTCTAAATGTAGTGCTTGAAGGCAAAGATGAGAAAGCTAGGCGACAGATGAAGGGATTGGTCTCAAAGATGCTTCGTGAGAATTCCTCGCACAATGATCTCAACAAAGGGTCGTTATACTCGGCTTGTGATAGGTGTATGGAGCTCCTTAGAGACCATTTTCTCCAGGCAGCTGCAGGGGATTTTGAAAATGCTGGACAGATCGCACGACAAGCAGATAATTTACACTGGTTGTTGGATATTCTTATTGATAGACAGATTGCTGAAGAATTTTTGACAATATGGGCATCCTTGTCCGAATTGTCTGATGTACATTCCAAAGTTCCTGCAGTTCATAGGTATGAGGTTAGCAGAGTCACAGCCAGATTGTTTGTTGGGATTGGGAAGGGACAGTTGCTGGCCTCAAAGGAAGTTAGGTGCTTACTTCTACAAACATGGCTGGTTCCATTTTATGATGACTTTGGCTGGATGAGGAGAGCATCTAAAGGCTTTGATTATCATTTGATCGAGGATGGTCTTAGTAACACGATTCTAACTTTACCTATGACTTGGCAGCAGGATATTTTACTTGCTTGGTTTAGTCGATTCCTAAATTCTGGTGAAGAATGTCCAAATATTCAAAGAGGATTTGAAGTGTGGTGGAGAAGGGCTTTCTGGAGATGCAGTGGTGAACAGGAAAGCACACGGCCACTAAAAGTTACAGCTGCAACTATTGATAATTCCTAAACAATCACAATTATATTATTGAGGATAAGATATGTACAAGTTTGAATTGCATAGAGATGGGTCATGTGCTTGGTATACTCACAGAAGCCAGGTTTAGTTTGGAAGAAAATGAACAAATTTGGTTTTGCTACTTATCTTTTTGGTAAATAATTTATAGAGAGTGCTTGTTTGAGTCGATTGGATACTTAGTATTTTTCTTTCATTACTCGTGGTTATGAATTTGCTAATTTTCAGGATTCATATACACAGTCAAATTGCTAATTTTCAAGATTATAATCTCTTTCTGAACTGCGATTAAGTCTTGTGCGAGAAAGGGCTATTCTTTCTAAATGTTGATGTCTGCTCTCTATGACCTTTGTTGGTGTAATTTAAAATTGTTGCTGTTTCACATATGTAAGTAGACGAGGCAATCAATTAAGTTTAGCTTGTCTATGCTTATGTCCAAGCCTCGCAGATGGTCCTTCTTACATATATATATATATATTTGCTAATGAACCATGCTAATGGACTGTACTAATTACAGTTCTCTAATTCTGAAGTCAAGAAAGCTGGTAGGAGGAACTTTCTTCTAATTAATGACCATCTCCGTCATTGTGTATATACCCGTTAGTAGTTGTATGATTTAACATCAGACATTTTTAAACTATGCTCTCTATAAATGGTCGACATAGATTTTAGCTTTACTTTGTGCTAGGATCTTTTTGTTTTCCCTAATTAATAGCTGAGACTTCAGTTGTTGTAAAGGAGGCATCAGCTGCCCTTGGTTTTATTGCCACAGCTTGCATGGTTTGCATTTGATCAGAGCAGATGATGGGTGTACAGAGTCAGCTGAAATTTCTCTTATATAGCATTTTGTCCCGGTTTGATTTAACGAGCATTGTTTGTCATCAAACAGTAATTTTCCGTTTTCCGTTCTGCATTGCTGGTGAAAGAGTCGTTGCACAATATTTTATGATTTCGGTCAACGCTTATTAGCTCTCGCTTTGCTGCACTGAGCTTGACATTTGCAAATCCAGTTTGGTTTACACATCTTTCGACTTCAATAGAAAATGACATGATCCAAGTGGTTTATCGGGGGGACAAAAAAAGAAGCTTTTTCAATGGTTTCTAGGAAGATTTTACAGATGACCAGCATAGCGCTGAATCAGATTCCACTGAGACTGATGTTGATGTTGGCATGGTGCTTTGCGAATGGTGGTTAGTTTCATCTATTACTCTTAACTTGTATATGACTTAACGCCTTATTGCAACTTGGATTGACTTGGCATATGCTTCTAATGATGTAGGTTTTAAATGATGAGGAATAACTTGTCTTGGGTGGTATGTTGGTCCAATTCACTTTATTCTTTTCGTAATTCGACAGTGGAAGCTATTCGCAACCCCTCCTGAGAATAACTTCTATGGTTGGTTTTGTTAATGAGAAAATGTTATTTGCTTGCATCCATTCTATTGAGAATATTTCTTTCGTATTATGCGGGTGTCCATCCAATTACAAGACTCTCATTCTTATTAACTCGTATGATGGGAAATGCTTTTGGTGTACCTACTCACTTTGCAGTGCTTTTAGCATAAGAAGGTCCTCTGACTGCCCCCTACATTTGAGGGGCAAGTCAATTTGCTGGATCCTTAACTTTTGTGTTGGGGTTGAAATCCTCACTGTCATTATATTCTGCCCAATCAATCGTTGAAATGCAAAGTGGCTGAGAACAAGAGGCTTCTGTACCATATTAGTTTATGTCTTACAGCTAATCGATTATTTATAGTTAAGTAACAAAATAATTTAAAGAATTTTTTTTATAAAGCCTGTGTGATAAATATATATTGCAAATAAAATTATGATAAGATCATAATTATATATTATATATTATCCCTAAAATGTTCTATTATGAATGGATATTAATAGAATATAAAAAGTCTAACACTCGTTATATTTTTGATTATGAAGAAAATAGCCGATCTTGTAAATTAAATTATAGATACTTAAACAAATGTATAAGTGTTTGTTAGAAAACACGTTTACGTAATTTATCTCGTATGAGAAATCTATTTAAAATATTAATTATATGTTTATAGAAATTTTTATTATAATGATTGTATAAATAATTATTTCACTTGAGGTCTCTAATTATTTTATATAGGGATTGTTATGTTTGATACTATTTATAATTTATTCTAATCATAGGTAGTACGGTCTGTGATCATTGGATATAGTATGAATTATATGAAGGTAATTAAGTGATTAATATAGAATTTATCACTCTAAAATAATTAGAAAGAATGGTCCATTAATTTCGATTAGTATTGATTTTAGAAATTCTTGGCCAAAGTATAATGACACTTTTTAAATAATTTATAAATATCATTAATCATATTAATATCTAATAGTAGATAACTAATATGATTGGACTTCAAATAGAGTAGACATTAATTTCATGCCTTATGTCTAATTGAAATATTGTATGATGAATAGATTGAATTATATGAAAATATCATGTACGGAAAGGTTAGTTAAAACTACTTTGATATTCCTAAATATTTGGGTAGCTATGATGTATTGTTAGACGCGAATTTTGATCTATGAATATAAATTGTTTAATTAAAGGAGTTTAATTTATCAAATCCTAAATATGATTTAGGGTTATAATTTATATTATCAACATATTTGAGAACATAATAGGTCACACATAAAGAACAAGATAAAGAGAGAAAAGATATTTTAATCAAGTTGGACTTAATTGTATAGTTTGAAAATCTTATTTAGGCATAACTAGTATTTACATAGAATTATATATAATTTTATTAAATTTAGAATTTAATTTCAATTAAATTACTATAATAGCCAACACTCCTTGCCTAACTCTCTTTGCAATAATTTCAAAGTTTTCTCAACTTGTTCTATAGATACCGTTAGAAGTTAGACACTTGTGCGACTATAGTGATTGAAATAGATTGATTTCATAAATAATTCGAGAGATACAACAAGAAAAGGTTAAGTTTTGGAATACGGTATGAATTAAGAGATTCACACTTTTGTAAAATCAAAAAGAAAAAGTTTTGTAATTATTTTGTTACCCACAGGATCAAATCTTGACCTAATTTCTTAATAGTAGTATCAAAACCTAGTTTAATTATATGACTTGATTAAATTGTTTGATTGTTATTTATCGGAATTGAAATCATAAACCTTAAAAATTAGATTAACATCTGACTAACATTAATATGAAAAGTTCATATTTAAACTTTTGAAATCTTAAATTCAATTTAGATTTGAATTGTTAAGAAAATTAGAAATAAGTATTGTTTAAATTTTAAACAATAAACAGCATACTTAAAATATTAAGACTGGAAGATCAAAGCCATCAAACCCTAAAAACCATGGTGAACCCTATAATTGTTTTGGAATTATCATTGGTGTCAAGGTTTTCAATTGAAAGTTTATGGAAAGGCTATAACGCTGGTGGCTCCTAGTTGTGGATTACTTGCAATGGTCTGGTTGTATTGCTGTATCTGTTGGTTGTTGGGTTTAAAGTAAGTCTATAGTTTCTGTATTATTTTGTTCTGGATGGAGAAAATTTTAGGAGGAAGTTGATATGTCGAATAAGGTTGTGTAAGGCGGGTAAAAATTTAAACAAATACTGCTATCGGTGATTAGAATGACTTCGTTAGTGATGAGGTGCTAGTGACTCAAAGGCAGCCTACTGGAGAAGAAGTTGTCGCTGATCACATGAAGCAACTGGTAACAGGTCGAACAACGCCTGAAAATGCATCAAGGGGTATTGTCTAGTGACTAGGAACAATTCATGAGGCTACTTGGTGGCTTTGTAACTTCAAAATCATGACATAGGCGTGACAAAAGGCAAGTGTTTGTGGGCAGAAATCACGTCACAATATGGTTGTGAGGTAGCAAATCCTTGCGGCGACTGCAGGTTCTGATGCCCAGTAGCTACGCATGAAGCCGATGGTGGGAGGAAGACCACCATTGGTGACAACTTCTTGGGGTGGCTAGGGTTTCATCACTTATGACATTCGGGTTTCAAGGGAAAAAGAGGAGCGTGTTTGAATATGAGATATAAACTATTTTAGGTCAGGAATAAAGGTTTCCTAACCTAGACCAAGGATGTTTGGCAACATTGATAACCTTGATGGTATTTGGACTTTGGACATTAAAGTAAGATCTGTCTTACTTGGTTACAAGGTTGATGTAACTGATTGATAAAATATTTTATTTTGCTTATAAAGATTTATAAGTTTTAATTGTAAGTACACGGTGTAGCTATATCTAACACTGATATGTATTGGATGATCCCACGATGATTGTAAGTATTAGTATTAACCCTTTTTCTATTATCTCATCGTTGAATCAGGTTGTTGATTTGATTAAAAATTAAACTAAAAAACTAAACTAAGATTGACATAGTAATCAACTTTGAAAAGGAAAATACTATGAAAATTCAATATCAAATAAGTAATACCTAGGTGATAAATCCCCTAAAAATTCTTAAATACTAACCCTTTATCATTCAATTAAACTATTGATTATTAGACCGTGAAAATTCTCGTCTTATGTTAATATCTTTTTCGAGACTATTAATTATTAACCCTTAGTTAATTAACTAAAATCTCTTTCTAGTTAAAACCTTTAAGATTACATTATTGATTCGTGAATTTCACTATCAGGTTTGGCCATAATCTAGAGGATTTATGTTGACATAATTCTAGGTTTGCATACAACTCTTTTTAAGTATAGTAGATCTATTCACACAAAATGATTTCTCACTCTCAATCATATGAAATCAAATCATGAATTAATATTCTAGATATATTAGTTCAAGCATATAATATATAATTGAATCACAATAAATCAATCAATAAAACTATATTGAATAAAAGGTTAAATCATATTGTCATCACAACTTAAAGTTCATCACACCTAGACACTAAACAGTTTGGTTCTTACGTATAAAAAACAAAGCCAATAACAAAAATTCAGAAGAACAAATAGAAATAAAAGGATTCATATTCTAAACCTTCCTTTTGTCTCTAATGAATCTTCTTGCAATTTGGATTGAATGATGCTCTGTAACACCCTACTATCATAAAATATATGCTTGAACATCCAGAGAACATTGAAGAACATATCCTATGAGAATGACATATTAGAGCAATCATATTCACTTATTATGGCATCAAACAGTACACAAGTATTCAAAAGACTAAATTTCCTCATTTCATTCACAAACATAAGCTTACATTGTCATTATATTCCATAATCCATATATTTACATTACAAAAACAACCGAGAGTTTATTGTTTTATACAAAATCTTCTGCATGAAATGAGAAACTAAGCAAATACATTCTATCTAAACTCCTTAGACATCAGCTGACTAGACCTTTGAGCCATTTCTTGTTTCCAGAATCAAGAATACTAGACTGCCAATAGATTGCCTTAGAAGCTAGGTCTCCTCAATACCTGAAAATCAACATTTGCAATTTTGATAAGATTTGCGAACTCAGTGAGTGAACAATCATCAATGTGCTCACTCAAAATAGATTATAAACATCACAAGTATATAGCATAGTTCAAACAATATCTTACATAATTTAGAATCAAATCCCATATATCACCTGATCACATTATACATCATATTTCAACAAGCCCATTATGAATACAAACAATTCATATAATCATTTCAGAGTAATCCAATCTTTCATTTCAATCATTCATATCATCCACATGCACACAAACATAGCATATCATTATATCAACTCAATTTAGTCATTCTTTGCAATTATTCACATGATACATGTAAAGATATATATGTAATGCATATAAGACTCCACTTTCATTTTTATTTTGTTGTGATTGAGCGCCTATTTAACTGTACCGTATCCCTTTATGGATACCGGGCTCATTTCAGATATTGTTTTGTATCCCTTAGTGGATATCGGGCTCATTAATCACTGAACTTGTAGCTCTTTGTGCCCATTTCTAAGCTTTAAGCTCTTTTCAAACTAGTCACTTCTGATACAACTCCTTTATCTGATCATGCATATCGATGCCATGAAATGCATCTAGGATTCTAGTCACATACTATATCTTCAACCACTTTCATTTAATGTGCACAGTCATTTATCATATCCATTAGATCTGAGTCTGACATTCAACATACAGTTGAAAACACATTTCATAGTGCACATTCAATTTGTAAACACTTCTAATACAGTCCCAAATATCAAGCTCCTCGGACCATCAATGTCCGGAATTATCATAATCATATCAGTAACAATTCAATATTTGACAGTTAATCATAAACAGTTCAAATATAGTGAGAAAATATCTAGGTTAACTCACAGTATGCTCCAAAATAGCTTTTGCCTTGACGATATGTTAATGTCTGGATGTTGTCAGTCTATTTGTGCTGTTATATCATGCAATACACATATATTTACACATTACTAACTGGTTTAAGCAAATGAGCACTCAATCATATACATGTATATGTGTTATGTTCAATGTATGCTCAATTGACTATCTCGAGTATGTAACCTTATTCACAAATCTTGCTCATTCATTCATCATAGCTTGTATATAACTTGTTTTCAATTAGGTTATGCCTTAAGTAAGTTTGATTACCCTAAATTCACCAATCATACATTCATCAATTCTTTCCTATCATTGTATAGTCACACAATTTCCCAATTCTCATTCAATCATACCTAATTCATTAATTATATCCTTTGAATCACATTTGCATTCATAAGAATATCTTTATACCATTAACAACTCATACTTCCCAAATTCATATACATTTGATATTAATCAATTCATTCCTTAATTTATAACCTCAATTAACAACTTAAACTTATTAAACACTTAATCACTTAATCAAGCAACTTTCTAGGTTCATTTTAAGCCCTAATCAAGTCCAAATGCACTTAAGTAAAGTAACTTATCCTTATATGGTTTAACCATCACACAAAACACTTTTTTTTTTCACTTCCTAGCATTGCCCACAATCGTGGGATGGAACTTATGTAGCTTCCACGATTGTGGGATGAGTGAACCCGGTTTACTCATCCTTTTCCTTTAATTTTTTCCAACTTTTCTCATCTTCATACCAAATTCACACATCTTCATCATGGTCCATCACTTATACCTCAATTATACCTTAATTATGTTTCAATTCCTCATCCATTCCATATCCAATTTCCAATTTAAATCATTCATTTGGTAGCTCACAAACTATAGTCTTTCATGCATCAAAATTAAAACAGAAACTATCATTTATTTGATCATACATGTAGTCTTAGTTCTTTCCCATTTCAATATCACTATATTAGCACCTTTATTTAAAATAAATTCACCTTTATTATACCTAAAATTCCAATCTAATTCATCCATAAAACAATCCATAACCTACTTTTTTATACGTTAAGAACACAATAGAAAGGTATTGAAGTTCATGCAGAAATTTCTAGCACACTTCATCATCAACATCATATACAATTCATCCCAATTTCATCATCATAAAATTTCTATTATAACATGCCATAGAGAACAATCTTTTACTTACTTGTCTAGCTCAAATTTCCACCTCAATGATCAAGCTAATTTAGCTCTCCATGCATGCACAATCATCCAAGTTCAAGATGAAAGTAGGATGTTTCTAACAAAGACAAAATGATGATAGTAGGTTATAGCTATCTTTGAGCAGATTTTCTTATATGGATCTTGTAGTGAGTATGAACGAAATGGAAGCAACGTGCAGAATTTAGGAGGGTTTCGGTGGTGAGAGTAGTGGAAAAGAGAAGAATAAACTAAGCTGAAACTTCTCTTGCAGAAACTTGATACATCAAATGCTAGGTGTCACCATCTTACGTTAACATTTGTCTTTAGGCATGTAAGTCACTTGTCCTATGTATATGCTACCAATTGTCACCTAGTTATTAGTGCATTTTTCACTCCATGATCAATGTCATTTGCCAATTAATTAGCTATGCCAAATGTTACTCATTTATCTATACCAAATGTCACTCAATTATAGACTTAGTCATCTTAATTTTCCATGTGTCAATTTGTCTTACCATTTGGCATTTTTCTTAGACCAAATGTACATTTAAATTCATCAATTTTCCAATAATACCAATTAATTCCAAATTTACTACTTGTAATTAATTAAACCAAAATGCAAGGTGTAAATAATACACAATTCACATCATGATCATTTTAAACTTTTCATACCTTGGAATAAATCAATTGAGTGCATATACATTCTTTGCAATGTGTACTAAATCATTATTCAAGTGTGTATGCTATTATTATGCATGTTAATGAAATGAAATTCATGAATTTTTAATGATATGGCCATGTGCAACACTCTAAGGCTCTAACCCTCAATATGTAAAATGGGCTATTATATGCTCTATTAGATCTTGTGACGTAATCTTCGTGTTTTCCTTGTCCTCTGCTAAAAAAATGCCTCTTCTCTATGTTTCTTATGACACAAAAATGCCTCTAAACTCCCCTCTCTCTCTCTTCTGCCTCCAATAACATCCTTTATAGTAAAAATTAGGGTTTCTGAGATATATACGATTACTTACACGGCTATGTAGGTGATTGTGTATTTCTAAAAACACCTGAATTTGTGATTTTATAGGGTCACAGTGACTAACATAGGCAATATACACGAGCGTCTAACTCTACGTAGGCAAGAATTATGTTTTTAACTCCACACATTTACGAATACTTACATAGTCAATGTACACGGTCATGTAAGTCCACAATTTCTTGAGATCTTAGTTCTACGCCACAATTTCATCTGAATTCTTCTCATTTTGGTTTATGAAGATAATGATCACCTATAAACACACTTGATGCAAAATAAGTACCAAAAATACTATACAACTATTAAATAACAAACAAAAACATATTAAATATGGGTATATAAATATCATCAAATATTCATTTATCATTAAAATAAACCAAGATCAAGGCTTGTTTAAAAATAGAATTAATGTACCCCTAATAAATTTATTTTTTAAGTATGGAATATTGTATTGTAATCTAAATTGAATAAATCCAATTTTTTTCAAATAAAATTTTAAAATTGTTTTAAAATTTAAAATCAATTTCGTAATTAAATTTATTATTTTTCTTAATATGATTAAGAATAATAATTAGATTATAATTTAAAATCAATTTCATAATTAAATTAATTATTTTTCTTAATATGATTAAGACTAATAATTAGATTAATTTATGATTAATTTTGAAGAAGTAGTTGCTAAAATTAGAATTAATTAGTTTCAACTAGATTGAAATTAATCAATTAGATTCTCTAAAATTAAATTAATTTTTTCTTAAGTAATTTAGAAAGATGTTTCTTAACTAAATTTATTTATTTCAATTTGATTGAGATAAATCAAATTTATGATTTCATTTGTTTAGAGAATCATTATTCTATTTATTTAGATTGCTTCTTTATTTATGAATAATAGGATTCTTGATTAATTAGAAAACATATTTTTCTTGATTAAAATTTGAAAAATGTTTTAATTGATTAATTAAGAAAAAATTTCTTTCTTTAAAAATTTCAAAATAGTTTTGTAATTTATTAAGAAAAGATGTTTTAACTAATTAAGAAATTAATATCTAAATAAATAATATACAAGACTTTCTTAATTAAATTTAAATGTATTTTATTCAATTGTGAAAGTAGCTTCATTTTAACATAAGAAAAAAGTTTTCTAGTTAAGGAAAAATAATTTCTAATTAGATTAGAAATTGTTCTCTAATTGTATTATAATGTATTACTTATATAATTTTGAGAAAGGAGTTTTTTTAATTAAGCATAATTTATTGAAAATTTGTTTCAATTAATTTTTATTAAAGAAGTCAAGACAATGGGAAATAGTTTCCAATTGGATTTGAAAATTATTTTCAAATCAAATTAAAATTCTATTTGGAATAGGAATTTAATTTATTTAGGAATAAATTAGTATAATCTACTTAATTTTTCCAAATAGTTAGAAATATTCTTTTATATTATGAAGATCAATAACTATAATCAAACAAAGCTTGATATTTTATGCATATAACTTGATTATGAGTGCATAGGATGCATACTTTATTTATATATTTGATATATAGATTGGATGCATATTAAATTGTATGTTATATATATATGTGTGTGTATGTGTGTGTATATATATATATATATATACACTTTACTTGCAATTTGTGTTGATGAGACCATATAAAATTAAATTTATCATTAAAATATACACATTGAGAACGTGATTGTTACCTTTTATTGTTATAACTTATAAGAATAAACCAGAGTTTTGTTAATTGTTAAGCTAGTTGAGCAAACTCGAATATATTTAGGTTCTACAATAGTGGGTCCCACTTAACTAAATTTGTGTGATTTGGATGAGCAAACTCAATATTACACGAGTTTAGAGGTAGAGTTAGGAATAAAATATATGATATATTTTGGCAAAAGTTGTCACCTAACAGATCTAGAAGTCATATAAAATGTTATTGATAAAGTTGTTATCTATTTAATCTAAGTTTAGTTAGTTTGGATCAACTAAATTTGAATAAGATCCTAATCCACTAGAAAGATTACAATAATCTTTCTGAATAATAGTGAGGGCCATTATTTTGAATAAAATAATGGGATTAACCAAATACACAATTACAATCATGATTTTACTTGGTAGTCATGGCATTGCTTTTCTTATATTTGTATTTTATTTTGAGTAGAATTTATCTTATTTAGTATGGTTGATACTAAGTTAATGAACTAAATTTCTTAGACATAAGATTATGTTTGAGAAGAGTTCTTAAAGTTAGAAAAGAAAATTATATGCCCATTATGTAATTTTGTTATAATCCATGATGAGAATTTGGCGACAAAGTTTAAAAAATATGTTAACATTATATAGATGATAAATGAACATTTTGAGTTGACCAATGTCTCATAAAATTTGAGGGCATCATGTAAGATGTATACGAATAACATGATAGTAAGATGCAAAAAGTTGCATGGAGTATAGCTGAAAGCTATAATACCTTGATGAAATAATTTCACTCAAATTTAGCCTACTAAAAGTATAAAAATGGACATCAATTAAAGGCTTTGTTATAGTATGATAGTAGTTGTCATAAAAAGAAAATGATTGCATGACTTTTCTTGCCTATATGTGATATGATAGAAATTTTATGTATTTTTAGTTCACCCTTATGATTATTTGATCCTAAATTTTGATTCAACATTATTATAATGTTCATACATGATACAAAATAGATAGTTGAGTAAAAGTAGTTGATCTAAGTTTATATAAATAATTTATATTTGACGGATCAAAGGAGCTCTATATTTAAAATAAGTGGCAATAATACAAAGTTCGATAACCAAGACTTTCCTTTAATACCAGGTTGTTTAAATCAACATGATGAGAATTATAAAATTACATACAAGGATATATGTATCCTTTTGATTATGAATCGTATAAAACTTGTGAAACTTGTTAAGTTAAATAATAAACAAATTAATCTTTGGTGAAAGAATGAAGATTTTATTGAATTACTAAATCTTATACAAGTGATGTATTGGATGTGATAAAAATTCATAAAAGCATAATACTTGTATTTCATTAGATTACTAATGATTTTATGTGATATAGTCATAGGTATTAAATGAAATATATATTTAAAAAATTTAAAAGTTCAACTTTTTTAAATCTATGTAGAAATTAAGCATTGAGAGTGTTGAAGCACTTCAATGAGATCGATGTGGTGACATAGAGTTTTTAGTTACCTGTAGGGAATAAGATTTTTTAATGAATACCTCAATAACTATAAGAGTATGGATTTGTGTAAGGAGGAATATACAAAATGAGATATTGTATGATGTAATATTTAAATCTTTTATAGTTATGCCTAATATAATAATTTAGCTTCGGTATTTCCAGTTAAATCAAATACAAGATTTCATATTAAATATGACATGCTAAGACTTTGAAAGAGTCAAAGTTAATGATTTAGGGATGTGATTCTTAATTGAAGCATATATTATCCTCTAAGTTTAGAACAAAATTGGATAAATAATAATAATAATAAATTGGATAATTAGGTTAGATATAATCTTATAGACCTATATAAAAAATTATTTGTTTCAATGTATACTTATAGCATAATGGTTCTCAAGATAAGAAGCAGGAGTAAAATGAAATTTGAAATTTTCAAATCTCATAACAATTCATCCAATTGGAAATAGTGTCTTTGTTAATTCATCAGATGTATAGTTAAAAGACTATGTGGTATCGAAAGATTCACTTTGATGATGAATTCAAAAAGTTTGTTTCAGAGATGATTGTATAGTTATCATATCTGCAAGAATGTTAGTGAGAGTATAATTGTTCTCTTTAGTGGGAGTATGTAAAGACATATTACTTAGAGAGAGAACAATAATTCGTATTTTCAATTGTTAAAAATATAATTGTCTAAGAACAAATTTTATTGGATATAAAAAGGTGACAACTTAATTATGGGAATTATATCTACAGAGATAGAATGGAATTTGTTTACCTATTCTAGTTTAACTACATAGATATTACACTAAAGTATTTTTGTATTTAAGGTATCTGATACTTGTGAAGTATTAAAAATATCCAATATTCTATGTATGAGTTGATATTTGAGTTCAAGCTTATATGGATATTAACTTTAGAAGTAAATCTTGATTAAGGTATATTTTACTTGGAACAATATTATTTAGAGATTAGAAAGGTTCCAATGTAGCAATGGTTTCTAATTAAGCCATAATACATTTTTTATTTAGCGGAAATAATTATTTGGATCAATAATTTCTTTAATGAACTTGATATAGCTTCTCGAATTGTTCAAGACAACCATATATTGAAGAACTTTAGAGCCTTTAGGTGTATTAAAGGAGCTAAGGTGAAATAAGACACATAGGGGTTCCTTTGGTATTTAATTTAGTTATGGTCAATTGTATAGGACAAATGAGGGACTAACTCATGTAACCTTTGATAACTCTTCACTTTTCTACAAACTGAAGGGTTATATTTTATAATTCAATTTTTAATCTAGAAAAACAATTTGATATTCATAAATATTTGGGTAGTCATAACGTGTTGCTAGACATCAATCTTGATCCATGAATATAAATTGTTCAATTAGACAATTAAAGATAAACTAAAGAACTTTAATTTATTTAATCTTAAATCTGATTTAAAGATGTAATTTATATCCATTGTGAATACATTTAAGAACCTAATGGGTTATACGTAAATAATTAGTTGAAGAGAAAAAAGATATTTTAATCGAATTGTACTCGATTGTAAAGTTTGAGAAATTTTATGTGTTGGGCACCCTGCCCTCGCGAGACACGTCTCTGACATCCTAAGTGACATCCGAACGCTCATCCCACAAGGGCGGCATGCCCACACCAGTCAAACACCATAATCAAACTCATTTCTCCTATTTCTAAACAGAGTTTAGGGAAACTTCAAACCAGAATTTGAATTTGACATTTTTAGAAAATTTGTTTACCATTATTTTAAGTTTCTAATGACACAAATCATTCAATTTGGTTTAGAAATCTGAAAATTATAGCCCAAACATTTTCGAACTGTTATTAAACTAAAACCGTACATTATACTCAATTTCATCTAGAAATTGATAGTCTTAGAGACTGAATTAAAATTCAGTTTCTTCAGAGAATTTGTATTTCTATGTCTGTAGTTTATTTAGAAATAAGAACCATCTCAAATGAAGCTCTATAGATCAAGATATGCTTAAGAATCCAAAGACTGTTCATAACCAAGTCATGCTCTTCTATCGATTCCCTCATTTTCTTTCCATCAATATTTTTCGAATAAACCCTAAAGGCTACCAATTTTTATGGAGAGATAGAAAAATGTGTTAGGAATCTATTGGTTCAATAATCACTTCATTTGGAGTTCGGAAGATGAAGTTATGCCCAAATGAATCAAACATGGTTTTGTCCTCAATCTTACTGAACCTGTTTCAGTACCATTGACATAACTTTCACTACAGATGTTTGATTAAGGTCATTCTTGGACATTTTGGAAGAGTACTTCTGGATCTACAACTTTTATGAAGACCTTGAAGTGAGAGTTTGCCATTTAGAGGGTCAAAAGCCCAAAATTACAAAAGTTTAAAGTGTATGTCCGTTACACGTCTGCCTAATGGACATACATGAGGCTGGGGGTCTTTCCAAACCTGAGAAGGCGTGGGTGAGACTGGGGTTCCTCATAGACCCGAGAAGGTCTGTTTAAAGGACCTAAAGTCCGTCTAACGAACATAGGTGATACAAAAATCCCTCCAAAGCCTCTTCAATGGTTCCTACATCCATTCTAACATCTCTTTCGCTCATAATCTTCTCAAATTCACCTCTTTTAATGCAATATCACTTCTTAATAGTTCAACCACCAAATTGATCTCATAAGACTCTCAATTCTTAACTCATTTGATTAATCACATTCAACTACATCTCATCATTTACCATAGCTGTCCTGATATACCTCCTATACAGCATTAACAAATTTTAATGATTATATCTCTCAACTCCGGTATTAAAAAACTTAATACTTTATAGCATTAGAAAGCTAGAAAGATAATCTACAACTTCCAAGAAGACAACTTTGTCTAATTCAGCCTAGATTAATACAGTTTTCCTCTGAAGTTAGAAAACACACATTTTACCCTTATAGACT
>JANITX010000211.1:54560374-54575653 GCA_027564395.1 Erythroxylum ulei | reverse complement strand
TGCAGGTTAAACATCTGCATACAGGCGTTCCAGAATTTGAAAGCAAATGCTATTTTGGAGCGTACTGTGAGTAGACCTAGATGGTCCCACTTCATTGTTTGCTTTATTTGCATTTTGTATACATTGATCTCTGTATGATGAATGTATATATGAATGTGATTGATTGTGCTGGATACCGGACAGAAGGTCCGATGATTGTGTTATATGTATGAGATATTGAAGTGATTGCTAAATATTTTCTGAATGTGCAATTGCATGCAAGTGAAAGTGTAAATTCTCAACTACATGTTGAATGCCAGACTACAATCTGATGATAAGTGAATATGACTAAATAAGAGCAAGCAAATATGAGTGATGCATTTCATTTCATGAATGCATGAAACATAATGTTGTTGTGACCAGAGTAGCCACCGATCAGAGCCTAAAGCTCAACGTTCAATAAGCCCTGTATAGGATAGTTATCAATGAACCCTACATGGGACAGTTATCAATGAGCCCTATATGGGACAGTTTAGGCACTCGGTCGCAAAAAAGTAACAATTGGAAAGTGAGTCTCATATGCATAATTTGAATGATTAAGTGTATTGAATACAAAATAATGTGAAATGTGAAATAATGTGAAAAGTGTGAATTGTGTGCTTTGTGACTAGTGAGCCATCGATAATGGTCACTCACTGAATTTGCAAAACTCACCCAAAATTTGCAATATTCTTCCAGGATTCAGAAGAATACCCTATTAGGCCAACGGGAGTATACCTACAGGATTCAAGTGAAGGATAAAGGTCGGGATCAATTTGCGTTTGCATTTCTTTATTTTGTATTGAATTGTAAATTTTGCATCTTTCTGTATAAATTGGTATTTCGAATTGACTCAAATGTATTGTATTTGTGAAAGGGCCCAATGGTTATTGAAAAATTCTATTGATGGTTGAGTGTTAAGTGACAATGTTTATAAATGAATGTGGGCCCAATTTGAGTATGTATTTTCCGCATGTATTGTGTTGTGATTTCAAAAAAAATACCAATTTTTGATTGATTGAGTGCTTTAGCATGCCACCCTCGTAGGGCACAGATTCGGATATCACCATCGATATTGGGTTCGGGTCATTGCGGGAGTGGGGTGCTACACACTTCCTTCTAGAAAAATGTTCCTCATTGTCTCAATTTTCTAATGACATCAAAATCATTAAATTTGGTTCCATAGTCCAAAAGTTATACCCCAAACATTTTCGGACTGTTCTTATACTAAAACATTATCCTGTGCTCGACTTCCATTCGAAAATTGATACTCTTAGAGACTGAATTAAAACTCGATTTCATCAGACAATTTGTAGCCTTATTTCTCTAGTTTAATCCAAATTAAGAATAATCTCAATTGTATAACTATAGAAAAAGTTATGGCTAAAACACCAAAGCATACTCAATGAACATGTTTCAATTACATTTTCCAACTTTTAACTTCTAACATTTAACATATAACCCATTTTGTATCTAAACCATCTTTTCTACTTCATTTCAAATTTAGGGATTCTCTTTTTCTTTACATATAAATAATTTCCAACAATTCCTCATTTAACAGTTCTAACTTCCAAGAAAAGTTCGGGGCCTAACATAACAACTCTAGAGGTCTAGAAGAGGTTACAATATTTTTAGAAGAAAACGTTGTTTTAACTTGTTTTTCTTTATGACAACTCTCACAAAAGAAATCCTTGTTAAAACTTATTTTTGGTAAACCTCTTACTAAATCATGTTTAATCAACTTTGAAATATGTTTAAAGCTAACATGACCTAGCTTTTTATGCCAAATCTGTTTTTCTTCTTCAGTTGACATAAAACAAGAAATATTTTGATTTTGAAAATCTTCTAAATTGATTTTGTAAAGATTATTTGGTCTTTTGGCAGAAAAGAATATGGACCCATCCTTGTTTTTGACTTCACAGGAATTTTGATTGAAAGACACTTCAAAACCAGAATCACGTAATTGATTGACACTAATCAAATTGTGTTTTAGACCATCAACTAGCAGCACATTACCAATACATGCAAAGGAATCTTTACCAATTTTACCAATTCCGATTATCTTGCCCTCTTGGTTGTCTGTAAAAATTACTGATCCTCCTTTCTTATACTAAAGATCTAGGAACATAGACCTTTTTCCCGTCATGTGTCGTGAGCATCCATTGTCCAAGTACCAATGAAGCTTGCTGCCTCTTCCAAGGAAGGATATCTATAGGAGATATTATTTGTTTCTTAGGTACCCAGATTTTCTTGGGTCCTTTGGGGTTAGTTCTAGCATATCTTATGATGATGATGCAACTTATGAAATTTCTGATGATAATGTGGCTGATGAAATTTCTTTTTATGAGGAACAGAATTCTTTTTCTACTGAATATGGTTTGTAGTAAACCCTAATCCAGTTTTGTCATTAGGATGTCTGTATTTTCCTAACATGTCATTCATTTTTCTACTGTTATCTGTAAAAGTTGATAGATCAGCCGAAAGACTGTTAATCCTTTACTTCAGCTGATTGATTTCTTCAGATCTATCTATAACTCTCTTTTTCTTCATCTCGTCTACTTGTTTCTTTAAGCAGACGTTCTCTTTTCCTAACTCTTGCATGTTTTTCAAACTTTCTACGTACTTTTTCTTTAATAGCTTATACTACTTCAGTATTACATGAGAATCTTCTAATAGTTCTGAGTATGCATCTTGTAATTCACTAAATTTTAAGGTTACCTCCTCATCACTATCTTCTTTGGCTACTAGGCAAATATTTGCTTGTACCGATGCCTCTGAGTCATTATCTGATTCGGACGAATCTGGATCTTCCTAAGTTGCCATTATGCTTTTCTTGCCTTCTCTACTCTTCTTTAGCTTTCTTTTCAGTAATGGACATTCAGACTTGTAATGCCCCGGTTTATTGCATTCGTAGCATATGATGGATGTCTTCTCATTCTTCCCATCATCTTTACTATTCTTTTTGAAGGAGGACTCTCTATTTCCTTTAGCCTTTTTCTTCCACGTGTCTCTGATCTTCCTCGACATAAAGGATAACTCATCATCTTCATCGCTTGAATCTTGATCTGATTCACTGGAATCGCCATTCTTAACTTCCTCTATCTTCAGCGCTTTCGACGATGAAATCCTCTTCCCTGAAATCTTATGATTCTTCTGTCTGGCCTTCAATGCTATCGATTTATCCCGTCTGGGCTTGTCTTCAGCATCGAGTTCAACTTTATGTATCTTCAGGGATCCAAGCAATTCATCAAGCTTTAGTACGCTCAAATCCTTAGCTTCTTGTACAGCTATGACTTTTGGTCTCCATCTCTTCGGTAGACTTCTTAAGATCTTTCTAACGTGATCTTGATTGTCGTAAGTTCTGCCGAGAGTTTTAAGTCCATTGATGATTGTTTGAAATCTTCCAAACATCTGATCGATAGACTCTTCGTCCTTCATTTTGAACAGCTCATACCGGTGTACAAGAATACTTATCTTAGACTCCTTTACTTGATTTGTACCTTCATGTGCGATAGATACCGTATCCCACATCTCCTTCACAGTGTCGCATCCGTGAACTTTATCGTGCTCACTTCTGCTTAAGGCACAACTTAAAAAGAACTTGGCCTTCAAATTCAGCTGGAATCTTACTTTTTGTTCTGCAGAACATCTGACTCGTGGGATAGGATTTTCATCTTCATCTACCGGTGTATACGGTCCATTTTCTATTATCTCCCAAAGATCGGTATGAGTAGATTTGATGAAAAATTGCATCTTGTCTTTCCAGTAATGATAGTCTTCTCCATTGAATGCAGGAGGTCTAATAACGGAGGCACCTTCAGCTATGTATAGGTGTGATTCTGTCATGGATCTTTATCCGCACTTTTTTACGGTGGTTTTTGAACACCGAGCTCTGATACCAATTGAAGTAAATCACACGTTAGTATAGACTTAATATTCAATATACAAAACGCACAAGAAGGGGGGTTGAATTGTGTATTCTTTTTCGGTAATCCCCTTTTTTATTAACTTCTTGACTTTTTCTCAAAACTATTGAAAATCAGTATTATGAAGTATTGCAATTTATTCGTAAGTGCGTGTGTAAGACAGTAAGAATAAATGTTTGAGAGTTGAGAGTGAGAATCGACACAACAGATTTTTATCGTCTCATTTTTCTTCCGTCTCATTTTCAGCTTTGGCTTCCGTCTCATTTTTGTTTCGTCTCATTTTCGCTTCCGTCTCATTTTTGTATCTGCTTCTGTCTCATTTTTATCTTCTGTCTTATTTTGTCTTCCATCTCATATTCGCTTCTATCTCATATTCTTCCGTCTCGTTTCTTTCGTCTCATTATTTGCTCTTCATCAAAATTATTTAAACGTAAAGTCATTTTGACTTAACAAGTGTTGCGATCTAAACAAAGAAAAATAAATTAAATTCTATCTAGACAACTAGAGATAAGCATACCCTGTCGACAAGTAATATAAAATGGTAAACCTGGATATCGTACCCAAGGGATTCCAACATGTAAGACAATTAAATTAAACAAAGCAAAATTACTCAGACGATCAAGAATTGATTGACTTGAAAATAAAATAAAAGAAGCGAATAAAGGAAATATGCAAGATGCAAAGGATGAATTAAAAATGATTGGACTTAATCAACTGACAGAAATTGGTTAAGGTTTCAGATTTCAATTGGATTAGACATTAAAACTTGTAACGATGGATTGATTTAGGAATTGCTTCACTTAAGCAAGTCGAGCCCAATGTTCATAAGAATTCCCTTCTCTTCTAAATCCGAGTTACCTACTTGGCTCATAGATAATTTGGAATAAAAGGTATTCAAGACTAGAAGCCTAAAATTAAGTTCGTTAATCCTAGGTATCCTCTCACAAGATCCTAAGGTTGGTCTACACTTTAGTCTTAAGTATGTCCCTTAATTAATTTTCTGACAAATTATATCCCATTGGTTGTGGCATTCAATCATCTAAGGCCTTAATGTAGGTGATCAAGCTAATTTAGGACTAAATATGCATTCAATCAAGCAAAAACCAATAGCACAAAAATTATCCTAATCCAATATCAATCTTAACCTTAACCAAAAAAAATTTACTCACACATATTATCAATGCAACACAAATCATGGTCATAATATATAATTTCATAAATTAAGACAAATAAGGAATAAAAAAAATTCAATCCCAGCAAAACCGTGGGTGTTGGAATTGAAAAACTTGGCCAACGTTCAGTGCTGTCTTCTTTCCACAGTTGTGTGAATGGAGTGGAATGTGTGTTGTTGGAGTTGGGGCTGCTGCGTGCTTGGGGAGACTACATCTTACGTTGGTGAATGGAGTAGAGGCTACTTGGTTGTGCCACCAACTGTTGCCAACGTTCTCTTGCCACCAGCTACTTCAATTCTTTAGCCACCAGCTGCCAACGTGTGTGAGTGGAGAGTATATGTTGAGTGGGGGATGCAGTGTTGCTCTCTCTGCACCACCCCTAACTGCCTTTTTTCTTCTCTATCCTTTGTCTTTCTTTTACAAATAAGGTTTGTGGTCCAACACCTTATTCATGCACACTAATCTCTCCACCGCCAACTGTTGTGTTTTTTCTCCTTTTGCCGCCAGCTGCCTTTTGTTTCTATGTATTGAATGATTTTGTGAGAGTTTTTGGTCCACCTTTCATGCACATTCATGCCCGCCACCTATATTCTTTTGTTTTCTCTCTATTTAATGTCCATTCAGGTCTCCTTTTGTGTGAAATGTCTGCGTGCTTTCCCTTTCCACAAATACACTACTATCGTTTCCTTATGATGTTGCCGTATTACTGCTTCTCTTGTTATTCTTATGTGACAAACAAATATAGTTATTTCTTGGTCCACTAATACTGTTCAATCTTTTTAAAAACTCACGTACTTTTCCTACGTTTTCGTTTTGTCCTAACCAGCTTGTCCATTAAATCACTTTCTTGCATGCAAATAGGTTAACGTTTTTTAGAGCTTTTCTTGCTTTATTCTTTTGAACATTCCAAATCCATTATATGCCTTGCTGGCAAGCAAAAATGGTGGCTACTAGATTAACTTGAGACCAGGATTTAACGTGTATGGAATGAGAAATAGATCCATCTCCTTATCATTAATAGGATCCTCTTCTTGGAAACTAAATATCACTTCATTCCATAATTGAGCAAATTTCGCAGCTTTGCTTCTCTTGTTTGCTATAACCTCGGCAAATTTCTTTGAAAATGAGAATCCTTTCTTCTATTTCTTATCTGAAGGTACCAAATATGTGTTAAATGAACCAGGTAAGGACTAGAATCTGCAACTCAGCGATAGTTAGGAGATGAGAAGAGTAGCACTCAAAACCATCCATATTGTTCAAGACGTTTTAGTTTTTATACGTAACATCTTTTTAAGGGCATGATTGATTTTCTGCTTCTTACAATCTACTAAAACTCGATAAAATGGACAAGATTTAAGCAAATTATGTATCTAAAATTAATATAAAATTCCCATTAACAATATCCCCACACTTGAATTTTTGCTTGTCTTCAAGCAAGTTACTTAGATCACAACCAACATATTCTGTCATTTCATTTTTAACGAAAATAAAGTGTTTGCAATCCCTTAAACTTCGACAAACTCAAGTATCAAGATACTACAAATATCATAATCTTTTCATCAAATACATAAACAAAATCAAAGGCAGATATCTTTGATTAAAAGCAAGCATAAAATTAAAATAGACTTTCCTCACGATAGTCACTTATGTCACTCATGTATATAAGGGTTGTTTTTCACTCAAAGCTTCCTCTAAGAGATTACACTATCATAGGCTTGCAAATTCACCTATTTTCCACTACATAGAGCACATGCCATCATGGATCAAAAGGGCTTTTACTAAGAGTTGTAATTGTTGGCCCCCGAAAATTTTCTTGTTAAATTAAGAATGATTTAAATGAATTATGAGGTTTGATGGATTAATTTTAGAGCTAATTATTTATTTTAAGGTTAGTAGGATTTTCAATGGCATAGGTTAATTTGATTAAAGGATTATAAGTGGTAAAAATGCATAAGGGCATTTTAGGCAAGTCACTTAAGCATTTTAAGACATAAAGCATGAGGGAAGGGGAAAATGGACTTTGCACATTCACTAAGGGTATTAAGAGAAGAAAAAAATATGTCTTGCATTTGAGAGAAAAGAGAAACATGAGTGAGAGAAATAAAGAAGAGAAGAAGAGAAAGAAGGAAGCTAGGGTTTCAATTTTCTCAACTTTCAAAAGAGAGATCTTGAAGAGTTTGAAGATCTTGAAGCTAAGCAAGTAAGTATAAGCATTAACCTCTTTTGATTTGATGAATGAACCATATTTAGTGATAGTTAGAAGAGGAAATGAAGTTGAATGTGTGTAGGAAGTTGTTGATGAATGGTATATGAAAATGTTTTAAATTTTTGGGTTAATGATCAAGATAGATCATGATTTATTTGTCAATGACATTAAGTTTGAAATGAGGTCAAAAATGAATTGAAAATGAAGTAAGAGAGATGGTTTAGTGTTTAGATGGGTTATATGTGAAATGTGGGATGTAAAAAGTGGGAAAATGTAGCAGAAAATATTCCTGATACATTTCTATAAAAATTCGTCGCGACAAACTTTCCAACACAGAACATGCTTCCGTACTTTGGGCATAATGTTTTCTGTAGTTGTCCAAATGGAGTTATTTTTTATGTTGAGTAAACTAGAGACATAGGGCTACAAGTTGTATGAAGAAATCAAGTTCCAATTCAATTTGTAAAAATTTGAAGTTTTGGATGGAAATTAAGCATAGAATGTTGTTTTAGTATAAGAATAGTCTCAAAATGTTTGGTTTATAACTTTTAGATTACTAAACCAAATTAAATGATTTGGTGTCATTAGAAAGTTAAGACAATGAGGAAATTGTTCTAGAAGAAAGTGTTAGCAAATTTCTTCATTTAGTTGATCAGAATGATCATGGAAATTTGACCCAAAGGTTTGGGTTTTTGGCTATTGTTAAAGGAAATCAAGGAAGGCAAGAGGAGCAAAGGGTGAGGCACCTTTGAGAAAGTCTTTAAGCAAGGAAATCGAGGTGGGTATATCTTTATAATAGAGTAAATAAGCCACTCATTGTTTGCTTCAAATCAAGGAAGTTTAATGATTTAAATTGCATCATCAATGTTGCCTTAATTCTTTCATGAATGAATTAAGAAATTGCTACATGTTTGATATGTGAATTTTTGTGATGATTTATGAAAATGATTTCTTTTGAAAAGGTCGCATGTTTATGAAATCATGTTTTCCGAAATGGTTTCCAAAATATATCAAGTATATGAAAAGCAAGTTTTCGAAAAAATGCCATTTTAGCAACAAGTTTACAAGATATGAAATATATATTACGTGGGTTTGTAGTAGTCCCTTAAGAATGTCACGTGCACGTTGATCAAGTTAAAAGCTTCTCCCGCTTCCTCGCTAGTGGCACGGAGCTCTTTCATGGACTCCCTCAAGTTTAGGACTGAACAGGACCATTATTTGGAAATGTGGAGTGCGTCATGGTTATCGATCTACCCAAACCATTCTGATGTGCTTATGTTCTCATTATTTGTTTGACAAGATTAATGCATACATGATTTGTGCTATTGTGAATTGACAAATTTAGAATTTCATGAAATAAGTGTTTTATGTTTTTTAAATGTGAAATTACTATTGTTTCGAAAATGTACTATGGCAATGAGTTTTGAAAATAGTTTTTGCTTGTTTCTCGATTATAAACTTGTTACCCATGAGCTTTAAGCTTACCCCCATTCTCCTCCCCATGTCCAGATGATGAGCAAAAGATGGAATGAAAGAGAGTCAAGACCTAACTCCGATTATGCATATTTTTGTATTTAAGCTAGATTTTGTAACTATAAGGTTTTAGTCGAATTTCAAGTATTATTGGTTTAAGTATCTTATGTATTTTGGGAATTTTGATACACTGATGTATTGTGGTATGAAAAGTCATTACGACTTTGTAAAAACACTTATCTTTTGATGTTAATGAATTATGAATTATGTATGGATAATGTTGAGTAGAAATATGAATTTGCATATGGATAAGGATGAAATGATGAATTTTGAACATGAATTGTTGATACATAAGTGAGATGTTATGGGAGAAAAATAGGAATTATGAATAATGAGAATTAGTAGTAAGAAATTAATTAAATGAAAAGAGATTCGAGAGTATGATGAGGTAATATTGAATTGTTAAGAAATGATGTTACCTCAGAGGGAATGCAATCGGGACAACTTAGAGTGAAAGTAAGGAATTGATAGTCCTATGATTTTCCGCAAGAGTCAAGATAAGAGCAATTGTAGAAACCATTGGAAATTTTACGTTTAGTGGTTAAGATTTTAGGGGTTTTGCTGCGGCAAAACCACAAAGATCATCACGACGAACTTTTCCCGAAGGATCTCAGCAGGTTCCCGCCCATTCGTCGCGGCAAAACTCCTTGGCTTCGCGGCGAAGTAAGTCTTTCAAGGTCGCCGCGGCGACATGAAGGGATTAGTGGGTTTTCTCTCAGAGAAATTTGGTAGTTACAATATGATTGAGGACATAATCATAAGAATGGATTGTCATTTTTCGATTGATAAAAAAAATCAAAATGGTATGAGACTTTAATATTCATGTTTTCATTAGATTACGCTCACGTTTGTATGACGAGTAATAGTACGTACACGTTTTATTGTCCAAGGTTTGGACTCCAGAAGTAGGGTGCAACAGTTGTGGTATCAGAGCGCCAGAATTAGGATCTTACATGGGCATTTCATGATATGAGAAAATGAAAGTTTGTGGATATTTAGAAATAAGAAATATTACGTAGTCCGATTTGTTAGACATAGATTAAGTAATTGTGATTATGTCAGTGAATATGGTGACAATATTTTGGTTGTGGATATGTACTTGAATTGATATGGATGTGAAAATATTTTCATGAATTGACTGAGAAGGAATAGAGACATAGGTGGAAATGATAAGATTTAAGGTGTACAAGCAAAGTGAAATTGAAAGGTTGAACATGGAAATTTAGAATGATTGTTTAATTACTGTGATAAGCGTTATGTTCTGGCATAAGATTGTGTTAGTGAATTTGATATCAGAAATTCAAGATGGTTATGCATCTATACTTCCAAATTGATTAAGAATGTACATATGGAAAATGAAACAAATGATAGTGATATATGTAGAAGTCCTCAAGGTTATGTCGACTAGTTGTTATGAATACATATCCGATAATGGGGTTATATTGGTGAATAATATGACTGAGTACATATGAGATCTATATTTGGATATGGTATAAGAGATAATCTATGATCCCTAGAGTTAAAATCATGAGATGAATCAGAGTAATGCAATGGGAGTATGATATAGGTGATTATGTTGAAAAGGTAACTACCATGGAGGAGTATTTGAATAGTCGAAGAATATTCAGAAGTTATTTAGAATCAATTGTGATTGACGTATAATTGGCATCAATATAAATTGGTGACTTACCGAAATTACTTTGGTATATAAGATGTAATGATCTTGATGGTACATACCAAAATATGAGAGTAAACGAATATGCCTTTTATTTCCTTGAGTTTTATTGTGAAGAATATTTTGATCAAGCAAAGTGCGACAGGAATTGAAATTATTGAAATATCATGAACAGTTGAAATTGATCTTATCGAGGTATTAAAAATAGTTGATGATGTGATGATGATAGCAGGTGATTGATAAAGATTTGTATGAACAGTATAGATGATTGTAGCAAGAAACCTTCTTTCGAAGAAGAATTTTACTGAGTTAGCTTAAACATATCAGATAGTTTATATTAAGAATGATCAATGAAAGAACTGATTAAAAAGGAATATATCTCTAGCGAAGACTCAAGTAAAAAAGGTAGAATATACTACTGAGAATGTATGTATTTTTGTTTGATGTAAAGGATCCAACTATGTAAGTGGATTTCTAAATTTGAGGAGACTCTGATTGCTAATATGAGGAGTATATAGGTTCACGTTATATTCTGTGTAAGCATGTTCTGGGGAATCCATAGAGATCATTAGAAACCTTGAACCCCTTTGATACCAACCAAATAGTTCTCAATCTGATTGTTTGGAATGGTTAGCTAGCTCCACAAAACAGTACACTAATTGTTCAACCTATAATTTCTTGAGACCTCCTCTACAGAAAGTTCCTTAGCATAAACTAGTTTGGTTTAAAAGTAGTAGGCCTAGGTGTTCTTTTATATTTTGGCGTGCTTTCCTTTAGAAGTTACAAACCCAGGACAAACTTCCCCTTCTCCAAACTCCTAACCACTATTCCTTGTGTATCTCGGATAATGAAACCATTGATCACTTGTTTTTTAAGTGTCAATTCTCTAAATCTGTTTGGGACCAATGCCTCTTACATTTTCATTTACACATCCCTAATCAGTCAAACCTTCAATCCATTCTCACTTGGTTTAATCTTGCTTCAAATACTAGAACCTCAGACATTAATATTTTCCCCATCCTTCTCTCGACTATTGTTTACAATATTTGGTCTGAAAGGAACTCTAGAAATTTCAAAGATGAAGCCAAGGATGTTGGGAGTGTGTACTCCAAATTAATCTCCCAAGTTATGGAACATATCAGCTCAAACACTGTGAGGAGGTAATTGATGAATTTTATATTCACTAATATACTTTTCTATAGGTTTGATAGTTCAGGAATGCCAAATGGCTCAACAGCCCTTATGCCAACATTAGAATAGAAGACAGATACTGGAACCTTCTTCGATAAGGCAGAAATGAAGTTTGCAACTGGCAATTCCTTGTTTGGAAAAGCAAGTAAAGGTACCAATAAGAGGAATCAACAAGAGTAACAGTCAGTAGCAGATCAAGGACCACTATCTACGGATGGAGGGCAGAAGAAATAATAACATTCCTATTACTGAAGGTTGGGAGAGATGTGAAAATTTGGCAGAGAACAAGTGCACTTGAAGAACATTAATCCACTTAGAGTGAGTTGAAAGTAGGTTATGTTTGCTAACTACTGCTTGAATACTGCTGGGAGTATAGTAAAATTGTGTTTCTATTTAGATTAGTTAGATTACAAAGGGTGCTTAACAAGAAATTTGTATAGATAATGATGAATGTGTTTACTGCCAGGATTTATATTACAAGGCATGTTGTAGGTTCGATTTGCTCTCCATTGGTTTGCCAAGAGATTCATGTGTAGGAATCTTTAGATCTATATATAAATTTTTATTATTTGTATAAAGCATTTCTGATTTACTAAAAAAAAAGAATTTTTGTAAGCAACATTATAGTAAAAAGCCAAGTATAAAGTGTGTAAACACGAGAGTTAAGTGACATTAATTGAGAGAAACACATAAAGGAGTGTTAAGAGAATATTTCTAACATTCTTTTGCAAGTTTTCAATGTGACTTCTAAATGTATGAATGGAGACAAGTTACAAGTGAATTCATTCACAATACAAGCTATACAAAAGCAATTTAAGCGAGTCTTCACTATGTTTGAAGAGATAGAAGATATGATCGAGAAGCAAGGGGCTACTATAGCTAATTTGCAAGTAGGACAATCGCAAATCCTCCCTAATGCATAAAGGCTCAAAAGGCATACTACTAATGATGAATATGAACGTAATGATGGAAATGATGAACATCAAGCCCTAATAGCCACTTTAAATAGAAATAAGTATAGGAGGGATGGTAGAAGAGATGTAAGAAGGCAAGATGGAAAAGTTGATTGTAATTTGGGTAGCATCAAAATGAAGATTTATCCTAATGCATACTTGGATTAGGAAAGGAAGGTGGAGCTTTTTTTTATTGCCACAATTACTCCAAGGAGAAAAAGGCAAATACTAATGTATACATGGATTGGGAAAAAAGGTGGAGATTTTTTTTATTGCCACAATTACTCCGAGGAGAAAAGGTAAAACTTGCTATTGTGGAGTTTATTGATTATGTTATAATTTGGTGGGATCAAATTGTTTCAAGCAGGTGGAAAAATCATGAACAATCGATTGACACATGGGATGATATAAAGGCTATCATGAGGAGGAGATTCATCCCTAATCACTATTATATAGGGATTTGTATCAAAGATTGCAAGGCCTTACTCAAGGGTTTAATAATGTTAAGGACTACTAGTAAGAGATGGAGATTGAAATAATTCAAGCCAATGTTGAGGAAGATTGAGAAACAACCATGGCATGTTTCTTGCAAGGGCAGAATAGAGACATAGCCAATGTGATGGAGCTAAAACATTATATGGAACTAGAAGACATGTTGCACATGGCCATGAAAGTAGAAAGATAGCTTAAAGGAAGGGTGCTACAAAGTTTCGCCAAAACTCGGTTTCCTCTTCATCACAGAAACTAAATTAGGGTAAAAAGGAAGATAAGGTGGTTTCTAAGTACAAAGATGTATCCTATAAGGCCACGAACATGAGATCCACCAAAGGTAATGATTCTTCCCAACAAAAAAGAAATAGGGATATTAAGTATTTTCGATGTTTAGGAACATGTCATATTACCTTTCAATTTCTAAACAAACGTGTGATGATTTTGAAAGAGAATAAAGATGTTGAGACCAAAAGTGAATTAGATGATGAATCTATGCCATCTTTAAAGCATGCTAGTGACATGGAGTACTCTGTTAAGGGAGAAAGATTGGTTATTAGGCATGCATTGAGTACACAAGTGAAGGAAAATAATGATAAGCAATATGATAATATCTTCTATACAAGATGCCACATCAAAGACAAGATATGTAGCATGATCATCGATAGTGGTAGTTATATAATGCGGTTATTACAATCTTGTTGTGAAAGTTGAGTTTACATACCATAAAGCACCCACAACTATATAAACTTCAATGGTTGAATGATTTTGGGGAACTTAAGATAAACAAGTAAGTGCTAGTTTCATTCTCAATTGGAAGGTATAAAGATGAGTTTTGTGTGATGTTTTGCCTATGCATACTAGACACATTCTTTTGGAGAGACCATGACAATATGATAGGCATGCAATGTATGATGGATTCAAGAACATATATTCTTCCGTAATGAATGGGAAACCAATCACTTTTATGCCATTAACAACTAGACAAGTGTATGAAGATCAAATGAGAGTTAAAAGGGAGAGTGACACAATAAGAGAGAGTGAAGCTAATAGTAAAAAAAGAGGGAAAAAAGGAGTGGTTGATCTCGAGAGAGAGAAAAAGAAACAACTTTGAGTGGAGAGGAAAAAGTAGAAGATTAAGAGTGTGGTAAGAGAAAAACTAAAAATCATGTAAGCTTTTATGCAAAAGAGAGTGATGTGAAGAGGGCTATGTGTCCAAATAAGTAAATGAATGTACTGTTGTAAAAAAGAGACTTATTTTAATACTAACAAACTAAGCATTTCTTTGCCTAGTGTCGCTTCTTTATTGCAGGAATTTAAGTACCTGTTTCTTAAAGATTTTCCTAGTGGATTGCCACCTATTAGGGGAATAGAACATCAATTTTATCTTGTTCCTTATGCTTTAATTCCAAACCGACTAACTTATAGAAGTAATCTCGAGCTTCAAAGGCAAGTTAAAGAATTGATGGCAATAGTTATGTAAGGGAAAGCATGAGTTCATGTGCATTACCAATACTTCTTATGCCTCAAACTGATATCAACAACATAACAATAAAGTATAGGTATCCTATACATAGGCTTGATAATATGCTGGATGAATTACATAGATCACATGTTTTTAGTGAGATTGATTTGAAAAGTGGTTATTATCATAATAGGATACAAGAAGGTAATAAATGGAAAACTACGTTTAAGACTAAGCATGGTTCATATGAATGGCTTGCAATGCCATTTAGTCTTACTAATGCACCAAGTAATTTTATGAGGCTAATAAATAATGTATTGTGTCCATTCACAGGCAAATTTGTTATGGTCTATTTTGATGATAATTTATAGTCATAATATAGATGAGCATTTAGAAAAATTAAGATTTGTTTTGAATATTTTGAGAAAAGAGAAGCTTTATGCCAATCTTAAAAGTGTTCTTTTTGTATAGATATGATTGTTTTTCTTGGTTTTGTTGTAAGCGAGGCAGGTGTTAAGGTTGACGAAGAAAAGGTAAAGGCTATTCAAGAATGGCCAACACCTAATTCCATAACAGAGGTAAGAAGTTTCCACAGGTTGGCTAGCTTTTATAGGCATTTGTGAAAGATTTTAGGATCATTGCACCACCACT
>JANITX010000211.1:54438705-54449334 GCA_027564395.1 Erythroxylum ulei | reverse complement strand
CATCTTATACTGCAATCCTTGGTATAAATTGTTTTTGACCGGTTTCCAAGGGTAGATTTTATAATCGAACGACGAGCAGCGATCAGGACCTGTGCACCAATAAAAGAAAGTTCAAACCGAATGAAAGAGTGCAAGTCAGCACCAATGTGTCAACATTGTTCAAACCCCAAATCCTAGTAAAATGCCAAGACCTTGGATCTTTCACCACCCCGTGCACCATAGGAAAAGTTACCATAGGAGGAGCCTTGTTAGATCTAGGGGCAGCCATTAATGTGATGCCTAAGTCTGCCTACACATCATTAGAAGTCAAGAATCTAAAGCCTATGTAACAACCCCCTCCTGCAAGACACGTACCTAACATCCTGAGGGATATCCGAGTCCGTGCCCTGCGAGGGTGACATGCTAGAGCACTCAATCATTTAAAATTCAGTACAATTTTTTTCTTAAAAAACCATAAATATAATATGTGCAAATCGATAACCAATTCGGGCCCACTTTATTTCATAAACATTTTCAATCATAGCGATAAAATCATCAGAAATTTCAATAGCCATTTGGGGCTCATTACAAATATAAAATACTTGTCCAAATTTCATTACATTGCAAAAACCATATACAAACATTTCTGATTTGGAAATTTATTTCAAAACAGAAATATTTGAATACACAACTTACAATAATTGCAGAAGAGTTAACTTGATACAAAATAAAGGAAATACTAATGCAGACGCCAACTGATCCCTATCTCTATCTCTTACTTACATGCTGTAGGTATACTCCCGTATGTCTAACGGGGTACTCTTCAAGCCTGAAAAATAATTGCAAATTTTGGGTGAGTTTTTGTGAACTCAGTGAGGTAACCATCATCGATGGTTCACTCAATTCATACAACACACCATTTCAAATAACATGTAATTCACAATTTTGCATAATAGATCATGTATCACAATTGTGCTCTAGTATAGGAAATTTCGGCATTTCAATCAATCAAACATACTTGATATAAATGCATATGAAATGCTCATAAGACACTATATTGTTTTCCTTATACGTTGATGAATAGCTTTACACTGTATATATACCAGTCTTGTGATGCTTGAGGTGTTGCGATAACAGATATGTTGCAGAGAATAAATTCAAATGAGATACAGAAGATAAAATGAAATATAAGATAATGTAAATCATAATAATGCTTGTTGAGATTTTAGAAGATCTACACATGTTTATCAATTACGTTGTTGTGACCGAGTGCCTGAACTATCTCGTATCCATTTTAGATACCGAGCTCATTAATAACTATCCCTTATCTGATGAGGATACAGGGCTTGTTATACATAGTGAGCCTTAGGCTCTTAATCACTGTTTGAGATCAAGACTCTTTTCACTCGTTGAGCTTTAAGCTCTGATCGGTGGCTACTTTGGTCACAACTGCCATTATCTGATTGAGCATTCATGAATGGAATGCGTGTATCACAATCACTCACATTATAAAGCACTTAGGTCTTTACATTCACATTCAATTAGCACTTCAATATACATTCCACATTCACAATCATCGGACCTTTTGTCTGGAATCAACAATCAAACACATTCATTTATCATTCAAAGCATAATTTAAGCAAATAATAATTGAGAGATAACATCTAGGTTACTCAATAGTTGCTCCCGAAGCTAATGCCTGGAAGTTCTAGCAATGTCTAGAGGTTGACGTTCTAGTTTCTCCTCTATATCAAACAACATACACATATATCACAATATGCACAATTACAATTGTTCAATAATGCATATGTATGTAACGAATTATGTACAATGCATGTTCATGACAATCTCGGGTACCTTTCCATCAATTTCATCACAAAATCATTCTCATATTAAGACTCATCTAAGTATAATTTATACTTAGGTTTATATCTCTCTTAAACCATTAAAATCTCTATTCCTTTCTCATTGACTCACTTCAGATTTTTCCAAGTCACACTTTCGAGTCTACTGTTCACATTCAATTAGAAAGCGAAACTGATGTAATTTGGTCATACTCTCTTCTAGAAAAGTGTTCCTCTATGTCGTATGTTTCCATTGACACCAAAATCACTCAATTGGGTTTAGTAATTTGAAAGATATACCTCAAACATTATCGGGTTGTTCACAGTCAAAAAAGTGTACTATGTACAACTTCTATCCAGAAATTCAACATCTTAGAGAATGAATCAAAATTCTAATTCTTGAGACAATTTGTAGGCTATATCTCTTGTTTACTCCAAATTAAAAATCATCTTATTTGAAATCTTACAGATCAAGATATCATAAAAATACTGAAACATGTTCAGTAAAACAACACCAGTTCATATCATTCCAACGGATTCTCTCACTTTCATTCAATAAATCTTTTTCAAATCAATTCAGAATGCTACCAATTTTTGTGGAGAGGTAGAACAATGTGTGAATCCAATGGTTCAAGAATCAAATCATTTGGAGGTCTACAGAAGACGTTATGATCAAAAGAAGCAAGACTGTTCAGTAGAAGCGTCAATCCCAAATGGATGATTATGCTTTAGCACGAGGGTGCAAATCACCCTTCAAATCCAAAGTCACTGTCGTGCGTACTTTTTCACTAATCTTGAAAGTCAAATCCATTTAAAACCCCAAAAGTCACCATCGTGCATCTACTTCTTCTTCTCTATCGACATCTCAACTTCAAACTTCCATAACTTTTGATCCAAAACTCCAAAATTTACAAAATTTATTTCAATGGAAAGATAAAAGAAAGATCTACAACTTTCATGAAGACCATTTGTCAACATCTGCCTAGATCTATACAGTAAATTTACCGAAGTTCCAGATCAAAAATTCAACCTCTTAACTATTCATTCCTAAAAATTTCCAGATTTCATTATCTAAAATCCAACACTTCAAATTTTTTATTTTTAGTCATTTCCACTCTATTTCATTAAACTCATTTGTCACAAATTCACACTACCTCTAAAAATGCAAATTTAGTCAAAATCCTCAAAATCATTAAAAAGAAAAAGACCTTACTATTCCACTTTTCATGTTCTACACCTTTCTCTGTATTTTCAACTTTTGTTCAGATTCACTATTTTCTGTTCAACTTTCATTCATACACTCATTCCCATCTCAGACCAACACTTTACAACTACTCTTCAACCCAAAAATCATTTTCTTGATCATCTCTATGGAACTCACGTAAACACACACACACACACACACACACACACACACACATATGCACAGTGAAGAAATAGAAAACAGAGCATACCACCTTTATATACTTTCGTTTCCTAGACTCATCTTATACACCATTTCATTGCTATTTCTAAATCCAAACACATTTTTACATCACCTAATCACTAACAATCCATCAAAAACTAAATTAACACTATAATCAAAATTTTCATTCCACCCACACCGTATTCATGAATATATACACGTATATTCCATTTTCCATGCAGATGACAAAAATTCATCAATTTCATTTCATAAATCCAAAAATTTAAAGGATTTTCTCAATACTTGTTAAAGATTCCAAAATCTTCAACTATCTTCAAGCCCTAAACTCATGCAAAATCACATAATCCACTGTGAACACTAACCAACTTCTGCTTTTTCTTAAGGCAGAAGAAACCACTTGCAAGGTGGGGTCGGTATTGGAGAAGGAAAAGCACAGAAATCTTTTAGAAGGATATGCGATGAAAAACTTTGTGTATCGAGAGGAAATTTGAAGAAGGTGATGAAGAAGAAAGAACTTAGAAATATCATTTAACCTTTTTAACTCTCAACTAACATAACCTACTTTCTACAAGGTTCTAAAAAACACTTAGTCAGTGACACATGTCACTTTCCTAATGCCTAAACTCTAACCAAGTTCCATTTGAACTAATTCCCTTAGCTCTCAACTTTACAATCCAAGTATCTCTACTATCCTTTTAATTCCTTTTCCTATTTTCCAAAATACTAAAATTTTCGAAATTCACCAAATTCAAAATATCACAATCACACTAATCAATAAAATTTCCAATATAAATAAAATTCAAAATTTCAAAAATTCCCAAGAATCACAACTCAGTCCAATTATACCCGGAATTATTTATGAATGCATGTACAGTTATTTTCATATGCAGAAAATTAACTATTCATGTGTATATGTATGACATATTATGCATGAGCATGAAAATGCATTTCTCATCTCCCATTGTTCACTCATATTTACTATTCTAGCCTCCCCGCAAGTAATGGGATGTTACAACCTACATCTGTAGTTTTGCAATTAGCTGATAGGTCTCTTAGGCATCTAGTGGGCATCATAGAGGACATTTTGGTCCAAGTAAAGGGTTTGGTCTTTCCAGCTGACTTTTATGTGCTGGACATGTCTTCTAAAGTTATGCAGGACACTACCTTGATTCTTGGTAGGCCCTTCTTAAGAACTGCTAGTACTATGATTAGCATGAAAGAAGGTGCTATAACCATAGAGGTAGGAGACCAAAAAGCATGCTTTAACATGTACGAAGCAATGAAACATCCCAATGAGGATTATTCGCTTTTGGGAGTTAATATGGTCGATGTTAGTGTTGATGATACTTGCTCCGATTTTGAATTCAAAGAGGATTCCTTTGATTATGAGTTGCATTCACTTGATTTTTCTAACTCATGTGTGATTTTGACATCTTTTATTGTCATTGATAATCCCCGTCGGAAAAGGTTTTACGTTGATTTTTTAGGTGATTTCAGCATCACGAAGATTGACATCGATGAGGAAATAGATGAAGGTATTGTACCTTAACAAAAGTGTCTAATTGAAGGGATGCAGAATGAGTTAGCCCATGCAGTTCGCACCATAGATCAACACGAGATGGGTTCAACGTCCGAAGTAAAGGGAGATTGTAGAGCCAACCACATGGAGCTTGAGCTATCATTGGTTGAAGAAAAGGGGAGTAATCTTTTCTCTCTTGAACTTCATAAACTGAGTCATTCTGTTGTGCAACCTCCTGTGATTGAGTTGAAACCCCTACCCCCTACTTTAAAGTACACCTTTCTTGACTCTAATGAACAATTACCTGTTATAATTGCCAATACCTTGTCTCACAATGAGGAAGAGAGACTCCTTGCTATTTTGAAAGAACATAAGAGGGCTATAGGTTGGAATTTAGCGGATATACCTGTAATTTGCCCAGTTATTTGGACACATAGGATCTTATTGAGTGAGTGCTCAAAGTCTGTGAGGCAGCCCCAAAGGAGACTGAACCCACTTATCTTAGACGTGGTTAAGAAAGAAATCACAAAATTGTTAAGTGCTGGGATCATATATCCCATTTTTGATAGTGAGTGGGTCGGTCCAATACATGTAGTGCTGAAAAAGAGTGGGATAACTGTGATAAAAAATGATAGGGATGAGCTTATTCCCACTAGAGTGTATAATTCATGGTGCGTGTGCATAGATTATAGACGATTAAATGATGCCACACGAAAAGATCATTTTCCTCAACCTTTCATTGACCAGATGCTTGAAAGACTTGCAGGCAAATCATATTATTGTTTTCTAAATGGTTTCTCTGGGTATTTTCAAGTACCTGTTGCACTAGAGGACCAAGATAAAACCACCTTTACACGTCCTTTTGGTACCTTTGCATATCAAAGGATGCCTTTTGGTTTATGTAATGCCCCAGGAACTTTCCAGCGTTGTGTGATGGCTGTTTTCTGTGAATTTTTAGAGGAATACATGGAAATTTTTATGGACAATTTCACAGTTTACGGTGATTCTTTCGATACTTGCCTATCTAGTCTTGCAAAAGTTTTAAAGAGGTGTATTGAAAAGAATTTGATTTTGAACTTTGAAAAATGTCATTTCATGGTCAATGGAGGTATAGTGCTAGGTCATTTGATTTCTAGCAAAGGGGTTGAAGTTGATAAAGCTAAGATTGAGGTTATATCTTCTTTGCCTTATCCTGGTTGTGTTAGAGATATTAGATCATTTTTAGGTCATGCAGGATTTTATAGGTGGTTCATAAAAGATTTTAGCAAAATTGCATGACCTCTTTCCAAGCTTTTACAAAAAGATGCAAAATTTGAGTTTGATGATTCTTGTAGAAATGCCTTTGACAAATTGAAATCAAAACTCACATCCCCTCCCATTTTAGTTGCTCTTGATTGGAACTTGACTTTTGAGCTTTCATGTGATGCTTCTAATTATGCTGTAGGAGCTATGTTAGGTTAACGGGAGGAGAAACTAACAAGAGTTATCGCATATGCCTCGAAAACACTGGATCCAACTCAAATAAACTATACAATAACTGAAAAAGAGCTGTTTGCAGTAGTTTTTGCTTTACAAAAATTTAGGCCGTATCTGTTAAACTCCCAAGTGACCATTTTTACTGATCATGCAGCTATTCGATATCTCCTCAAAAAACCATAATCGAAGCCTAGATTGATAAAGTGGGTATTGCTTCTCCAAGAATTCGATATTAAGATAAAGGATCGAGCTGGAGCGGCAAACCATGTAGCTGACCATTTGAGTAGGCTACTAGACAATGCATAGGGAGTGGACTCTTCTAAACTGACTTGTGATTCTTTTCCTGATTCAATTTTATGTGCTTTAGTTTTTAAAGAACTTTGGTATGCACATGTAGTCAATTATCTCATGACTGGACTAACCCTCCTTTTATGTCTACGGCGTAGGCCCAAAAGCTAAAGAGCGAAGCTAGGCATTACATTTGGAATGCTTCTCATCTATAAAGACTGTGCAGTGACCAGGTAATCCGAAAATGCATGCCTAATGAAGAATTCGGTGCTATAATTTCAGCTTGCCATTCAATGGTTTGTGGTGGGCATTTCAGTGCAAAGGAACATCTAGGAAAATTCTAGATTATGGTTTTTATTGGCCTACCCTCTTTAAAGATTCATTTACCTTTTGTCGGTCATGTGACAAATGTCAACATTTTGGAGGGTTAGGTAAATGGCATGAAATGCCTCAACAACCTTTATTATTTTGTGAAATCTTTAACGTATGGGGGCTTGATTTCATGGGTCCCTTTCCTTCATCTTTTGGCTTTATGTATATCCTTTTAGCTATCGACTATGTATCAAAATGAATAGAGGCTGTACCTACTAGAAAAGATGATGCACAAGCAGTGTCTAAATTTCTTAAGTACAACATTTTTTGTCGGTTTGGGATTCTTAAGGCTGTGGGCAGTGATAGAGGGACACACTTTTGTAATAGAGTCATTGATAACCTATTTTCCAAATTTGGAGTCACTCATAAAGTCTCCACTGCATACCATCCACAAACCATTGGTCAAGCTGAAATATCGAATAGAGAGGTGAAGCACATCTTGGAGAAGATAGTAAAGCCATCAAAGAAAGACTGAAGCCTGCATCTAAAAGAAGCACTGTGGGCCAATCGGACTACCTATAAGTCGCCAATAGGCATGTCCCCTTACTGTTTAATCTATGGAAAGGCTTGTCATTTGCTGGTGGAATTGGAGTACAAAGCATATTAGGCAGTCAAGCGGTGCAACATGGACTTGGAATATTTGGCATGGAGAGGAAGCTACAATTGCAAGAGTTAGAGGAGTTGAGGCTAAAGGCGTACAAGAATTCTCACCTTTACAAGGAGAAAACAAAGTTGATGCACGATAAGGTTCTCCAGAGGAAGAGCTTCAAGGAAGGAGACAAAGTTCTATTATTCAAGGCTCATTTCACTTTTAAGCATGGAAAGTTCAATAAACTCAAAGTGAATGGCCACCTATTAAAGCTCTACCATGGGAACCAACAACCTCCATAACCACCAAGTTGTTTCTTTCCTTCACTTGTTTACTTACTTTTGCCCTGTGACTACTTATGACATATGTTGGTGCATTAGTTTGCTGAATAAGTGTGGGGGAGAAACCATCTGAGTAGGAAAATAGCTTAGTTTTTAGTTTAATCAGTAGTTTTCAATTCAATAAAATTCCCTTCTAAGTTCTGTCTCTTTCCTCTCTTTTGTTGTGTTTATTGCCCCCGGAGCTTTATCTTCTAGTTGCTCTCTATTTATATTCGCTATGCGATTATGTTTCACTTGTTTCATCATTGAGGACAATTTCGTGTTCAAGTGTGGGGGAATTCTAATGAATTTATCTTTTTGAATTCAGCAAAATAGTTCCTTCATGCACCCTTTTTGGCCATTTAATCACTTGTGCAAGTCATTTGTGTGTCATATGCAAATTTTTAAACTTGGTAATTGAGGTGAATTGCATTTTCAAGTGTGTCTACAATTTTTTGCCGCAGCGATGCTGCGAATTTATGGTTCGCTGCGGCGAGCTCTTGGTTTCACCGCGACACCTCTATCCTTCATAAAAGAAACTGTTTTAATTCCCTCATTTCAATAATTCTTTCAAATTAGATTCTTTTCACTCCTGTGTCTTGAGAATTTAATAAATTTCAAAGTTGTCAATGTGTTTTAGAAAACACCATCTATATTTTTAAATGATAGTTAGTTTTGGCTAATTTCATTTTCAATGTTTTCAACAAGAAGTAAGTAAGGGTACACTGAAAAAGTAGCAGTTAATGTTTTTAAACCTTGAAATTGCTTAATTTTGGAAGGATATTTGGACCTGAATTCTTTCATTTTTGTGTGTATCTGCTTAATTTCATATCTCTCTAGAACTTGTTTTAATTCTTGATCAAAGCTTGATGAAATAAAATTTTGTTAATATGATAGAGGCATTCCTTTTCAAACCCTACTTACCCAAACACTTAACCTTTGCTAGCCCCTTTGAGCCTTCTTTTGAGTTCATGCAGATTCACAATTAATATGAGTATCTCATCTTTAGTTAAAGCTGATAAAAAAAGAAAAAAAAACAAGGGTTTCTATACAAAAGAAAAAAAAAAGAGTTCCAAAAATTCTATATATGTCTTAAAAAAAGCGAAAGTTTCTCAAAAGAGAAATTTAATAAAAATGTGTTAAATTATGTTTGTTGTTTGTATAAATATATTCTTACGCATATTTGGCATTTATTTCATGAGAAAAATAATTGTAGTGCATGTACTTATTTTTCTTTCTTCTATTCAATCCATTTCGTTTAGTCTTCCGTACATTGCAACCTTGAAAAGTCCTCTTGATTTTCAAAATTATAGTTCTTATAGTGGAGAGGTATAACTATCATAGGCTTATGGTAGAGAATGGACTAAGCAGATTTTAGAGTGAAATTATCCCAATACAAGTGAGTGGAGAGTTAAACAGTTTCCCTTGAGAGAAACCTCTTTTGCTCAATTTTTTGGATTAAATTCTTATAGTGTTTATTTTCTTAGCGCTCTTTTAGTCTGCTTTGGTTGATTTTTGAGAAAGTGGTTTTACCAATTTCGTACTCTAGTTTTTAAACATGATCAGTATTTTCTTTTGCACTTGTATCTCTTTGACTTTGATAAGCTTTGTCCAAGAGTGCAGAGGTCTAAGTGTGGGGGAATTTAATTGAACCCAAGTTTTCTATATCAATTGGTGACAATTTCATGGTTTCTATTATATTTCATGGCTCTTATTTTCGGATTTTGTGCTTAATTTAACTCTTAAGTGCTTGTCTTGAATTAATGTAGTTTGAGGGTAAAATTGTCACAAATAATTAGTAATTGCACTAAATTGATTTTCTTAGAATAATTGATATTGCAAACTACTAGTTTTTATTGTAGGAGATTCAAGAAGTAGAGCCAAGGAGTGAAGAATAAGAACGCAAGTCAACAAGTCAACGGGGTACAATAAGCAAGTTCGTCTTGGCGAGAAATCTACATATTTACTGAAGAGGCCTTTCGGGAAAAGTTCGTCGCGGCAAAGATAATGTTTGCTCTGCAACGAAAGATGAAGTTGACTAAATAAATCTTTCGAGAAAAGTTCGCCGCTGTGAGATGCGAATTGGCTCAGACTTGGACCATTTTCGGCAAATTAACCGACTGTGCAACCCGATCCATTAACCTATTTTATGAAAAGACCTATTTTAGGCTAACTTATAACAAGGAGAGAGAGCTGACACCTCCAGACTATTATTCCATTATCTGATACAACTCCATCTTCACGAACACACCATCATCTTCTCTCATCCATACCATTTTCTTCTACTTCCCACCGTTGATTGCTAACATGGGTATCTCCAGTGGGTTCTCGGTTGTGAAGTCTCTTGGAGCTATGCCTGGCTAGGCACCTCTCTCCTCTTGAAGATGTAGCAATGGCTTGAGTTCAATAGGCTTAAAAGGGGAGTAACTTAATCCATGTTCAGCTATGATTTATGAAATCCTTGGTTTAGGATTTGTAATTTATAGTTGAACATTCTTGATTAGAGTTTAATCAGGTGTTAAATATTCAATGTGTGGTCAGGATTTGTTGATGTAGAACTTTGAGCTTAAATATATGAAGTCTCATATATGTCTATTTGCGATTTTGTTGAATCTCTTTTATCTTGCATAGTTGTGTTTGATATTGAGTTGATTTGAGATCCCAAAGTGTCTTGTTGCATTGACTTACCCACTACACACACTTGAGGCATTTAACAAGGTCTTAAGAAATGAATTTCATTGATTAAGACCTTGAACTTAAAGAGTTCTTTAAAGTTTACCATTTGAAACTTAGTGATTTCCACTCCCATCGAAAAT
>JANITX010000211.1:54348331-54359806 GCA_027564395.1 Erythroxylum ulei | reverse complement strand
AGAGGTGCAAATGTTTTACTGAGTGCTACCGACTGATGTAGTACGCCACCCTCGCGGGGCACGGACTCGGATATCACTAACGATATCGGGTTCGGGTCACTCGGGAGTGGGGTGTTACATGTAAACTTAAGATTTGTATAATATAAACCATTAACTTTAATAAACAGATAATGTAGGCCATTAAAAAGTAAGAGATTCATTTAATGCAAGTACTCATACAAAAGGGAAACACTGTAAGCCATTAAAAACAGGCACACGATAGCTACATAACTGTATCATGTATATTTTACTACAAAGTTGCCATTCTATTTAACAATTATATCTTATCACCATTGGATCAGTTGGATCCAACCGTAATCTACACAAAATATATAAAATGGATTCAACTAAGTTTGTTCTCCTACATTAATTATTTTCATATTTGACAATTATCCACTCAAAAGATTATGGATTCGACCAAAATTATTTGCAAACCAACTAGTGCACAATTAATTATCATTCACAATTTGTTAACTTCCACCTTGAATTTTAGTTACTTAATGGTTTAATGTTTAATAGCCTTTGTTTAAAAACTTGCTCTTGTAATTGTCATGAAGTTACACTTTGGGTACCATTATACCGCAACCCTCTTTGTTGGAATGATAGTTGGAAAGTGTTTGGATCAATTAATCCATATGTTCTCTTTCTCCTCAATAGTGCAGCTGATACAGATGATTATTTTATGGCTAAACAATAATTTATTCATACAAGCAATACATAAAAAATATAGCAATAACAATATATGGTAAACTAATGTTATTGTCAAACTAACCTCAATTCACTACTTCAGAAGTTTGTCTACTAAAAATTGGTGAATGGGGTCGAGATGAGATTGTTATTATTGTTGGATCTTCATTAGATACAGTCCATTAGCCAACATTGGACATATCATTGATAAGTAGTTATTGAAAAATAGATAAATTATAAATTACAAATTACAAATTTGAGCTCCAACTTGATTGATTGAAGTGGACCAGAATTATAGTTTCTCTTGTTATGACCATTTTTTCCCCATATTTGCCAAACAATTGGAATTGCCAATTTTGTAATAGCCTATAAGGATTCTTCACTTTCTTTAGTTCATCTTTATGTTTTTACCAAGCATAACCCTTTCTAAAGGTGAATGTATCTTTTCATGAGTGTTTTGTAACCATAATTTTTGCCCTCTAATTAGTTGCAAGACATTCTCATAAACTTTCATGAACTCTCTCTACGATAACACTTATCTACATATTCCTCGAGTTGTTGCTTGGTATGAAAAATGACACTAATCACATGTTACAAGGATACTCATAGAGTTTCCATGCCCTAAAATTATAAGTCTTTGTTGTCCCTACTTGGACAACATGTGTGTCATCTTTATTCGTCATTTTACACTTATTGTCACCATTCCAAATAACTCTACATCTCATTGCATTTAATTTATTCTTGTTCAATTTTTCATCACCAAAAGTGCTATGTCCCATTTCCATCTCTTAGCTTATTCTTTAAGGTTAGAATGTCTTGTTATTAACATGGTTATAATAGTTTCCAACATAATGATGATAGAGTGATCTTTGGCCAACAAAATCAAAGAGTTAAATTTCTTCCTCTTGTTGTTGTTTATAACTAGACATTTGGATTTGATACTGTTGGGTAGCAGTACTTCATATTTCCTTGGGATATTTAAGCAATTCATGTATACATCCTGGTGTAAGTTTATTTAATTTGATGTTATCAAATTTTTATAAGAATGTTACCTATGCATAAAAACAAAATGTTTTACTAAGATCCTTTCCCTTCCATTTCCTTACCTAATTATGATGTATGTGACTTGCACACATCCTATGTGCATTGGAAGGCAATATATAATTTATGGTTTGCATAAGTCTACAATTTACAAATAATAAATGTGTGTAAATTACTTTTATTTGGATGAATTACCTTTTGTATATGATAAATCCTTGTTATTTTCATCATCTCTAATATCTAATTCAGTGACTAATTGCTCTATAAATTATATCCAATTATCAGTATTCTCTACCTCAAATTGCCTATACAATTCGATTGATGCCTCAGTTTTCATCAACTCCTATGGCACTTAGAAGTTATCCTTGGTACTTTGTTTTAAAAAAACTTACATCCATACCAATTATAGGTTGTAACTTCTTTCATCGCTTCTTCATAGCATCAAAACATACATACATTTTTTTGAACACCAACTTATCTTTAGCCTTTCCAAGTTAAAGGTCGATTGTAGAACCTGGATTCATTTCTTTTAACTCAGAAATATAACCATAAAGATTTTTGTATTCATTCTATTGCTCTTCTAATGTTACTTTAAGAACCTTCTTCCTTGCATACTTGCATATGCTGAAATCAATAGACAAATGTAGTTTCTCCCTACAATGCTCATTTGTTTTCTTAATTTAATATTAGACTTATCTAAGATTTTTTCTTTGAATTTTTTTATGATAAAATTTGATGTAACCAATATGGGTTTGTTTATTAAATTACTTGTATGCTTTAGATTGTAAGTTTTCAGCTTCAAAAACTTATCTTTTCTGTCAAATGAAGCATGTAGCTCAAATGGACAGCCTCAGTGTAACCATATCTTATCGTTCTTTTACTTCATTCCTTTCGAAACTCAAGTTAAACCCTGTTGCTATTGTATAATCTATAACTGTTTCCTTAAAGTGTTTTACATTATCAAACATCATCTTAACAACCATTCGCTTATAATAACCTTATAAACATGTCTATTAATTCCATTAGGTGACTTAAAGGAGCATATGGTTCATTAACCAAGAAACTTTCAAAATCAGAAGAGTTAATATACATTGTTTCATGACCTGCATCAACATTAATGTTGAAATTCGAATCAGATTCACCTCTATTAGGAGCACTCATATCATAATCACTATCATCATTCACTTCAAAATCACAACTAATTGATTCTCCATCTCCTAAATTATCCATATCATCCAAATCAACACCAACATCAATAATACGTCCCAAATTCAAATAACTACCACTATAACATCGCAAACCAACACCAATACCACTCTCACATCCCAAATAAACTCCTATAACACTATCACATTCTAAATCAACACCTATATCACTATCACCTTCCAAATAAATTCCTATACCATTATATATCCCAAATTAACTCCAATATCACCTCAAAAATCCATAACAATCTCATTTTTATGCCAATTATTATGCCATAGTAACATTGGTATAAATGGTGTTTGTTTTTCTACATGATCCAAATACACATCAATTATATCATGCACTTCTAACAATTTCACCAAATTTAATACACTCTGATGGGACTCTAACCTCCTCAAATCTTCATCTAGCCCTTTCTTACTATGCATTAACAATATTTGTAAAGCCTAATGTATCATTCATTTGACATACTTCTCTTAAACTCACAAAATATATATCTACATTGTCAAAATGTTTTGATACCTTACATACACACTTTAGTATAACTTCCTGAGTAAAATGTCTACCATGAAATAACCATACACTAACTTTTTCTTTTATTGCCATCTGATACATATAAATGATAAAAAAGCAGTCCATATTATGAAAAAATAGAATATGCATGTAGACTATATTAAAATTAAACAATATAGTGCACAATAAAAAAGACCATATTAATTAACTAATATTCATCAACTATATTGAAAGAAAACATCATAGTCCATAACTGAAAAAGGCCCTAACATATCAATGTTATAACTTGACATATCATTATATATTTTTTACTATTTTCTTAAAGTTCAAAGATATATAGCATGTGGTAAGGCTAAATTTTACCATATTTTTATAATGTAAAAGGAAATTAAGGTGTCTATTAACATTTATCATCTTTATCAAAGATTTCTATCGTCACTAAAGTGTAGTAAGAAATTGGTCCACTTGCATAGTCTATTGAGTAGATGAGCAAAGACTAATAAAGTCCTTTTATGTTAATCAAATCCCTAACATATAGCTATTACAAGATTTTTCTATAATAGACTCTACAGGCTAGGAAAACCATATCATTTCCTCTCTTAGTTTTTTTAGTAAATCAGTAAATTTTATACAAATAGAAAATGTTATGTACACCATTAGAGATTTTCTAAAGGAAATCTCTTATCAACCAAAAGACATAAGGTAGTGCAAAATATTAATAAACCTAGAACAAGATAAACAACACTACCACCAACACTCCTCCCTTATTTCCTACCATGACACCGAAAAAGGTTGCCCTTTTCCCCGGTAGCCTAAAACTAGTCACAAGCATTCCAGTAACACAACATTTCGACACTCATATACATAACCCAAGTAACAAACCATAAACCAGATTTGGTAAAGAAGATTGAATGTTCAATATACAACTGTCAAGGTTGCCTTCATCGTAGCTGCCATTCCCGAAGGGCTTCCATAGGAAATGATTCTCTTAGCAAAACCATTTCCTATCAAAGCTCCATTCTTCTTGACCTGCAATAAAATTAACTGTTGTTTCTAGCCGCTCAGGTGCCCATCCGATGAGTATATGTGTTGTAATATATGTTGATACCTTATCTGCAATAGAGAATATGCAAAATAATGTTAGTGTAAAATTGATTCCTCTAATTACCTTCCCAAAGTGTTCAGGCTAAGATGCTCCAGAACTTGGAAGATTACTTTGGAGTGTAAGCTCTCCACATCCATGGTTGTATCCTTGAAGGTTATTGAGTTCTGTTCAGTCCAAATGTTGTAAACAGTAGTGGACAATAGAATAAGGAAAAGGTTATTGTGTGAGGTTGTATGGTAAAACCAATTGAGGATAGATTGAAGGCTGGTCATGTTGGGAATGAGAATTTGGAAGTGGTTGAGGCAATGTTCCTATACAGCTTTAGAGAATGGGCATCCAAAGAACAAATGCTCATTGGATTCACAATCCGATAAACATAGAGAATAATAGTTAGGAGTACAGAGAAAAAGAAGTTTATCCCTTGTTTGTAATTTTGTAAGGATAGCCAACCACAGAATGAAGGAACACCTTGAGCTGTTGTTTTTGAACCAAACCAGTTTATGCCAAGATACTGTCTATGTTGAAGGTCTCAAGATTTTATAGGTTGATCCATTGGTATACTTTTTGGAAGGGCAAGGTAACCATTCCAAATAATCCGGATTGGAGCTATTTGGTTAGTACTGTATAGGTTCAAGATTACCAATGATCTGTATAGGAATTTCCTACCATCTCCACTCATTATGGCTGATAACTTTAGGGATTGTTTCTGACATAGGTAAACCAGACCCATTTATCTCCCTCGGTGAAGACAAGTTCTTTAGGATTCTCCACGGATGCTAAGGATCCTGCCATAAGAGAGTGGAATGTCCATTTCCTATCCTAAATCTGAATTGGTTCCCCAATTTATCCCTCACACATAAGATTTTCCTCCCACTCTAAGAACTATTATTGGTAGGTTGTGTACTCCAAAAATTTTTCCTTCTCAAAATGTTCGTATGCACCCACTTAACCCACAAAGCCTCTCTATCATAAAATGGATACCAAATCCTCTTCCCTAATAAGACAAAATTCCAAGTTGGTAAATGTTTAATCCCTAAACCTCCTTCCCTTTTCGGTCTATTATTGTCACTCCATTTAACCTTAGAATGAGAGTTTATATCCACCTTCCCAGCCCACAAAAAATTCCTAAGTTTTGCTTCTATCTTCTTAATGACGGAAGAAGGGAGAATGAAGTGAGAAACCCAATACACTTGAAAAGAAGATAGGAAAGAAATCACTAGTTGTAATCTACCAGCATGGGAAAGATGATTATGAGTCCATTTGTTAACTCTTACATCAATCTTATCCAATAAAGGTAAGCACTCCCTCTCCGACAACCTCCCTGTTATGAGAGGTACTCCCAAATATCTAATGGGGAGAGAACCTTTCTTAAGCCCAGACATTACTTCCATTTGATTGGACAGGTGATCCATATCATGAGATAGGAAAAATTGACTCATGGAAGGGTTCATATCCATTCCTGAAAATCTAGAGAAGGAACTCAGACAATTGAGCAAAGTTTGAGCTGAACCTATGTCAGCATGACAAAACAACAATAGGTCGTTAGCAAACAAAAGATGAGTGAGTTTAAGGATTTTGCACCTCCAGTGGTATTTGAAGGAAGGGCTTTTGACTATGCAATCAAGCTCCTATAAAATACTTCCATACATATAATAAAAAGGAAAGGGGATAAAGAATCTCCTTGTCTCAGTCCTGACTTTCTTCTAAAATTTTTTGATGGTTAATCATTGATTAGAATAGAATAAGAAGGGGAGGAAATGCACTCTTAGATCCAAGTAATGAACTTTGGAGGTAGGCCTACAGCTTCTAAAGCATTAATGAGGAAATCCCATTGAATGGAATCATAAGCTTTTTGGAAGTCAATTTTGAAAGCACATCTCTTCTGATTATTAGAAAGGTGATAATTATTAAAGATTTCTTGGGCCAACAAAACGTTATCCCCAATTCGACGATTCTTAATGAACGCACTTTGGTTAGGACTTATAATGTGAAGAAGGATTTCTCTAATCCTATTTGCAATGATTTTTGCTATCACCTTGAAAAGCATGTTGCAACAAGAAATAGGCCTATAATCTAACACTGTGGAAGGGTGGGTTTTTTTGGAATTAGTGTAATAAAGGTGGAATTAAGCTCTTTGAGAAGTTTTCCATGTTGGAAAAAATCTTGGATGGCTGCAGTGATTTCCTCCCTAAGAATGTTCCAGGTTTGTTTAAAGAAAAACCCATTAAACCCATCCGAACTAGCAGCTTTATTTGGATTGAAAGAATTGAAAACCTCTCTAATCTCTTGAGCTGAAACTTCAGCTATAAGAGAGTTATAAAGATTTTCTGGTAAGGCATGAGGGAAAAGACTATCCACAAAGTCCTTAGAAGATTGAAGAGACGTTTTACTCCCAATAAAACCTAAAAAGAACTCAAAAAATTGATCTTGTTTCTCTTCATGACTTATAATCCTTCTCCCATTACCCACTTCTATAGTATGGATGTTGTTTCTGTTTCTGTTAGCAATGAAAGAGTTATGGAAAATTTTGGTGTTCCTATCCCCTTCCTTTAACCATTTAATCCTGGAAGCTTGTTTCAAGAGAGACTCTTGATCTTCTAAGGCTCTAATTAATTCATTAATGGCCTCCGATTCCTTATGAAGTAACACATTAAACTTAGGCAAAAGTCTCAATTGATCCTGAATGATATTAAGATTTTTCTTGACAATTCTTAACTTTAACATTCACATCTCCAATCTGTCTAGAATTAAGAGCTTTGAGGGCTCGTTTGACCAGCTTGATTTTAGACACAACACAAAACATAGGGGAACCCTAAATTTGAGAGGACCAAGCTTCCTCAACTGATTAGAGAAAATTTGGCTGGAAGGAAAGAAAATTGGAGAACCTAAATGAAGAAGCTCTTTTTTGAATGGATGATAAAAATCTAACTTCTATTGGAGAATAATCTGAAATGTTCGGGTAATGTGTAACACTACAAGATCTAGGGAAACTAGAGCTCCATGCCGAATTAATGATAGTTCTATCTAACTTCCTAGCAATATAGAAATCTCCACTTTGTTTGTTGCTCCAAGTAAAACATGGACCACTGGAATTAAGATCATACAGTGCATTTCCTTCAACACATTGCCTAAAGTCACTCATTCCTTGTAGAGCTGAGTGACCTATAGGATCTGTCTCATTTGGAAATAAAATAACATTAAAGTCACCCGTAATAATCCAAGGCAGATTAGACATCAAAAGGTTAAGATTTGACAGATCTGTCTAAAGGTTCTTCCTATGGTTAAGGTTGTTAGAGCCATAGACACAAGTCACAAGGAAGGGGAGGGCACACTGATCCTAGGAGTCAGCTCTAATTGAATCAACTGATCATTAAAACTTAGGATGGTGTACAGATAACTATCAGGATTCCATGCTACCACTATTCTATCATTAGAAGCATAATCTAAATTACTGTAAGAAGGCCACCTAGGAAACATGGCAGAGCATACATTATTCAAATAAGAAGGAGACATAATCCTAGATTCAAGCAAACACACAAAAGACATAGACAATCTCTTAATACCAGCATGTACTGTTAATTGTTTTTTGGGGTTATTTAGACCCCTAACATTCCAAAAAACTAAATCTATAACCCAACAACCAGAAACAACTCCTACTTATGCTTTCACCTAGGTTTCCTACCTTTTTTTGATGTAAAGTCCTCCTCTGCCGCCCCCTCCTCCCCTCAACATTACCAGGACTATCAGGAACTAATTCAGAAATAGGAGAGGAAGGAGTTGTACCTACTAGACTTATGGCAGGAGCCTTCAGATCCGCAAGGTTTCCATTTGAACCATCTTGGTCCATTTGTTCCCTACACTATGGAGTGGGACTACCAGTAGTACTTGAAAATTGTTCCACTAGTTGATTCATCCCCTTAATATGTTCCATCAGGAGAGGTCCTTAGCCTTTACATTGGTCTTCAGTGTCAAAGGGTCTAATCTCCTTTTCCTTTTGGATTGACTTTTCTGAGGTTAATTCCAACTCCACTCTATGCTTCTCTTGATTGGTTGTTATCTCCTCCTTACCTTTCTCCAACTCATGATGTTCTCCAGTTTTGAATACTCTACTTGTCGGTGCCCATTCCTTTTTCTGTGCACTCTGATCAGGCCTCCATTCGTATTCTATCCTGATTTCCTTAAAATTTCTTTCTCCCTCCTCACTATATGTAGCTAGTTGAAAATAGGTAGGCCAGCTTCTTTGTATGATGAGCTTTATACACATTCTTGCATATACAATCCGAGCCATCCTAGCAGTTTGAAAATCTATGAGAAGCGGGTGTCCCACCGCACTTGCAATTCTACCTAGCCCTTCTGTGGTCCAATGTTTAACTGGAATATTATAAAATCTCGCCCATACTAGGGCACACCTCATAACCTCCTGTTTTCCTCCATTCAAGCTCCACTTTTTCATAAATAAGGATTTGCCTTATATGTGCCAAGGGCCCTTTTCCAACACAGAAGTTACTCTCATTTTCGACTCAAACTTAAACAAGAAATTATTAGAGCTAGTAATTAGAATCTCCTTCAGCCCAAACTCAGACTAGGATTTAGGCAAAGCTCTTTGTATGACATGGAACGCATGTCTCTTACCTATGAAGAAACCAGTAAGTGCTAACCTGAAGTGTGCAACTCTTTGCTTAGCTAATTCTGGAAGAGGTATGACAAAAATCTGATTCTTCTTGATCTCTGGTGGGTAGTAGGTTAAAGATTTGTCTGTCGAGGTTTCGGACATGCCATTTGCAACCACAGACTTCCAAGATCTGGTAATCCCTTAGCTTTCATACCTTGATCTATAGCTTTAGGTGCCGACTTTAGCTGCGACGCAACTGTTCCTTCGACTACTAGGGATTTGGTTACGGCCTGATTTTGTTGAATGTGAAAGGGGGATTTTTGTAAATGTGTTTGTACCGAGGGGGTAAGGATGGTGTTTGGATCGGTGTTTTGATTTAGGGTTTGATTTGTGCAACACCCCATATTAGGGGTTAGGATATTAAGAAAATTCAGTATATTTTATACTTTGCATATGTGAATATTTGCTTATTTGTGCATAAGCATTTTTGACTTATACAAATAATTGTACATGCATTCATTGATATTTCCGGGTAAATTTGATTTATAAGTGAAAATTGTGGATTAAATTGAAATGTATTAATTATGATTTGACAATTTTAGTATATTTTGGATATTTTAAAATTTTTAGTGAATTATTTTGAGCTGAAACTTTATTTGGAGAGTGTTATTATTATTTCAAAATTTTTGGTAAATTTTAGAAATTTTCAAAAAATACTATAGATATATAAAATAGGTGACAAATGGACTTGTAATTAAGTGACAAATGGATCAATGATTGTGTGACAAGTGGACCACTAATTAGGAGACATATGAACTGATTAATTGGTGACATATGGCAGCATCTAAAGTGGATTAGTGGCAGCATCTTGAGTTGGCAAATGTAAGGCATGCCTTAGGACAAATGTTGTGCTGTAAAGTTGACACCTAACATAGTGATAGTGCAAATTCTAGCAGCAATGCTTCTGCTATTTCTCTCACCTTTTTGCATGAAATTGCTCCAACTTTCTCCTCTCTAATTTGCTTGAATCCTAGCCAAATTGTTGCACCAAAGCCAACATTTTACCTTACACAAAATAGCCAAGAAAACTAGCTGAAAGCTACCTTTATCTTGCTGTCCAAAATCAACTTGTTTTCATCCTAAGTTAGTGATGAATTTTGCTTGCATGGAGACTTGATTTAATCTGGAGTTTGAGCTTAATTGAAAGCCTAACAAGTAAGTGACAAGCTGATCTTTATGATATGTTTAGTAGTATGAGAGTTATGCCTGAATTGGAATGACATATATAAGATATTGGTGAAGAAGTGTGCTGGAATCTTATGAACTGAAAAATTTTCACTGAACATATCTTGGTTTTTTGATTATAACTTGATTTATGTATTTCTAAATGAGTTAATTCTTAATTCAAATTAAACTAGAGACATATGTCAACAACTTTTCTGAAGAAGCCGAATGTTAATTTTATCTCTAAACATCTCAAAATCTGGCTAAAATTAGAGTTAGGAATTCAAATTAAACTAGAGACAGATTTCTACAACTTTTCTGAAGAAGCCGAATGTTAATTCTATCTCTAAACATCTCAAAATCTGGCAGGAATTAGAGTTAGGAATTCTGTTACAGTTTAAAAATAGTCTGAACTCTTTTTGATATAACTTTCAGTATACTGACTCAAATTGTACAATTTTTGTGTTATTACAAACTAGAAACATAGTGGAACAATTGTCTAGAAGAAAGTGTTACTGAAATACACCATTTTCCTTCTTATAAAGATCATGCAAAGTTATCCTGAAATGGGGGTGTTAAGATGAAAATGCTGAGGTGTGCTGGAATTTGATGACTGGAATATTCTGAAAAATTGTAAGACCCACATACCCCTGAAAGGATATATGAATGCTACACAAAATAGTACAACAACTTCTAATAAACAATTCGAGGAAACATATATTAAATTATAGAGTACATAGCACAAACTCGCTGAAAATCGAAACCAAACTAAAGTATCGTTGTTACAAACATACAATCAAGTCCACATATACATAGCAAATATAAGCCCAAAAGTCAACCAAAAAAATCACATTATTTTCAAAATAACACTTAGACTCCTTTGGCCATTGCGGATGACTTATCCCAGTCCTTAAGTCCTCTCTGAACCTACACGGGGCAAATCCACCGTGCTAAGCATATAGCTTAGTTGATAATAACTAATCTACATTAAATGATTTCTTTAACAATAAATCAGACATAATGTATTTCAGAACATATTTTATAATTA
>JANITX010000211.1:54104999-54118027 GCA_027564395.1 Erythroxylum ulei | reverse complement strand
GACAACATAGCCTCATCACATTGATCGATAGCAGGTCGACCCATAATTTTATTAGTGAGAGATTGGTAACTTGGTTGTAGCTTTCTGTCACTCCTTCTGATCCCTTCACAGTACGAGTCGCCAATGGCTCTCTAATGACATGCCAAGGGAGGTACGAAAAGGTGTCATTGACAATCCAAGGTATCGTGTTTTCACTCACTCTCTATGCATTACTGTTGACTGGATTGGATATTGTTGTGGGAATTCAATGGCTAGAACAATTAGGCCTAGTTAAGTGTGATTGGAAGCATTTGACCATAGAATTTCAGTGGGAAAATCGACCAAGGAAATTGCAAGGCATGAATAGGCATGCTAGTCAATCAACAGAGCCTAAATACATTGAAAAGGAAGCATGACAAGACCATTCTTTGTTTGTCTTGTATCTACAACAAGAGAATAGTAAGATTGACCCCTTATACTCGAACATGAAATCACTCTTGTCATATTTTGATGATATATTTCAGGAACCTAAGCAATTGCCACCGCCATGTGAGATTGAGCATTGAATTATTCTCAAAGAAGGAACAGAGACTATCAACGTTTAGCCCTATCGATACGCATATTTTTGGAAAGCTAAAATTGAGCAATAAGTAAACTATATGCTACAATCTTGTTTAATTCGACAAAGCATGAGCCCTTTTTCTTCTCTGATTTTGTTAGTGAAGAAGAAAGATGTACCTGACATTTTTGTACAGATTACTAAACGCAACGACCATTAAAGATCGATTTTCGACCCCGATAGTTGATGATATGAGGGAGGAGCTTCATGGTGCAATTTTTTTCACTAAGCCTGACTTGACGACGGGTTATGTTCAGGTTCATATCCATCCTCTAGACATTTCCAAGACCACATTCCGCACTCATAATGGTCATTACGAATATTTGGTGATGCCTTTTGGGCTTTGCAATGCTCCATCAACTTTTTAAGCACTTATGAACTCAATTTTTCGTCCGTACCTACATAAGTTCGTTCTTGTATTTTTTGATCATATTTTAATCTATAGTTCGAGTTGGCAGACGCATATTGATCATGTCCACAAGGTATTCGACATCTTTTGGAGATAACGACTTTTTTTCAAGTTTAAGATATGTGCTTTTAGGAGTTAAGAACTTTACCTTGGCCATATAATCTCGGCTGAAGTAGTGAAAGTTGACTAGATGAAGATCCACTCCGTACTCAATTGGCCACATCCCACGACTGTTACGAAGTTACGCGTGTTCTTGGGTCTCACAGGATATTACCTCAAATTTGTTCGCAATTACAGTATTATTACTCAACTACTTATTACTTTATTGAAAAAAGGGACAATTTGGCTGGAATAGTCAAGCGAAACATGCTTTTCAGAGCCTTAAATTGACATGGATGAGTACGCTGATGCCAGCTTTGCTGAATTTCTCAAAGACGTTTGTTATTCACACCAACGCCTCAGGTGATGGAATTGGAGCAATTTTATCAAAAAAGGGAGACCAATCGCATTTATGAGTAGAGCATTAGGAGAGTCTAAACGTTCATGGTCGATTTACACTCGGGAAATGCTTGCAATCATCAGTGCGGTGCGTATGTGGAGACCGTATTTATTGGGGTGACACTTCATAATGCAAAAAATCACCGGAGTCTCAAATATTTGCTAGAACTACAGATTCTAACACTAGAACAACATAAATAAATATCAAAACTCGTGGGGTTTGACTATGAGATTTTGTATAAATTAAGTAGAGAAAACTCTGCTGCCGACTGGTACCTAGCATTACAAGCTATCTTTGTACAACACGTGGAGATATGGGATGAACTTAAAGAGGAGACAACTCAACATCCATACATGTAACGTGTTGGTAAATTGGCATTCCATTCTCTTGGTCAACTATATTTGTGGCGAGAAGGATTAATTTATTATAAAAATAGAGTTGTGGTGCCATCTGATTCTAAGTTAGCTCAATATCTCTTACGAGAGTTCTATGCTACTCCTATTCGTGGTCATTCCTGAGTGTTGCGAACATTTAAGCGATTGGCATAGCAATATTATTGGTCGAGGATGTATAAATCCGTGCAAAAATATGTGGCAACTTGTGATGTGTGTTAGCGTGTTAAAGTCGAAATATTGTGCCCTGCCGGTCTTCTACAACCCTTACCGGTGTTATGTCAAGTTTGGGAAGATATTTCTATGGACTTCGTTGATGGACTACCTTGTTTTGTCGATAAAGACACGATTATGGTAATCATTGATGGTTTAAGTAAATCGATCCATTTCTAGATGTTGTCCCATCCTTATATAACAAGATTTATTGCAAACAAGTTTATGGAAGGAATAATCAAACTCCATGGGATGCCACGTTCAATAGTAAGTGATCAAGATCCTATCTTTGTCAGAAATTTTTGGAAAGAATTCCTTAAGATGTTTGGAATGCAGCTGAATATGAGTTCGTCCTACCATCCTCAAAGTGACGGATAAATCAAGGTGGTCAATCGTTGTTTAGAACAATACCTACACTGCTTTGTTCAACAATAACCATGTAGTTGGTGTCGTGTTCTACCTTGGGTGGAGTTTTGGTACAACACCACGTATCATTCGTCAGTCGGCATGACACCATTTCAAGCTCTCTACGATAGACCTCCACCCACACTTCCACGATACGAACGTGGTTCATCCACAATTAATGAGGTTCATGTACAACTTTCTTCTCGGCATAAACTACTTAAGGATTTGAAGACAAATTTGCATGCAACACAGAATCGTATGAAACAGTTTGCAGATACTAAAAGGTGCACTGTTCAGTTTAACGAGGGTGATTGGGTCTTTCTTAAGCTACATCCTTACTGGCAACAAACGGTCTTCCGACGAGCCTCACAAAAGCTTGGCAATAAATGCTATGGCCTTTTTCAAATTGAAGAATGCATTGGCCAAGTTGCTTATCGTCTTAAGCTGCCATCAAGTTCTCTTGTCCATCCAATTTTTTTTTTGTTTCCTTATTAAAGAAGAAAATTGGAGAAACATTGATGACCATATAGCAACTGCCAATGTTAAACGATGATGGAGAGTTGCTTTTAATTCTGAAGACAATTTTGGATGAAAGGTGGGTCAAACAAGGATCGAAGTTCGTCTCCACAAGTCTTGTTCAATGGAAATGATTACCACTAGAACACGTGACATAGGAGAACACCGAACAATTACGCCATAGCTTTCCTCAACTAAACCTTGAGGACAAGACAAGGCTCGCCTTGGTCGAGAAGTCATGATAAGAGTACTTTAGAAGTGGTCAACTCACCAAAGAGGTCCACAAATCTATGACGCCACAATCTGAGATATTTGAATTGAATGGGTCTTGTTCATTATTATTTTTCTTTTCTTTATTTTTTGTTTCCTGATTACGTGCGAAAGTGGAGATGTGTTATCTCCTAGGTTTTGTTTTCAAATAACTTTATATTTAACCAATATTTGCATATCAATAAAAGACAGTGAATTATCTTGCAAACTTTACCTTATTAGCATTACTTTTCTTAATCTATTCTAAGGCTTGATCAGGACCAAACACATTTTATCAACAATTTTATTTTGATTTTTGTCACTGTTAAGTATACTAAAGAGTCAAATAAAGAAGACGATAAAAGACTAAGATCCTCTGTCGTTTAAGCTTTTCTAAGGGGTCCTTTATATTTTAATTTTACAAATCCTTATAGTTTTGGTTACTCTCAATTACCTCTTTTTGTCAAAAGTATTAAATTAATTTTGCAAAAATTTCCCAATATTTCTCCAGCGTGAATAAAGACAAAATTTAATTGACTCCTATAATTTTTCTATTTTTATAAAGCCTAGCTTACTGTTATTCTAATTTCTTAAAAAATGTTTTTTTAATTTTATGTATTCTCAATTTTATGTTACAAATCCATTTTTTATTCTATTTAAATGAACTTTTCTATTGATTTAAGTGTGCTTAATGAGAACATTTAACTTTAATAGTTACTAAGTTTCTAATAATAAATATTAAATAAAGCTATAACGTTTGACATTTCAATATTAAAAGGCATGCTTTTATCACAGTTGATATAGAAATGTATAAAATGTTTCAATCAACTTTTAAGCTAAAAAATATTTTTTAATTATTTTAACGTAAAATATCCATAACACTTTATCTAATTAGTGGTTAGCCTTAAAATATGTGTGATAACTCAATGTGATCCAAATTACTAATCTTATATTGAGTTATTTACTCAACATACTAACAAAATCAATCATTTATAATTTTATATATTATTCTTTGTAACTAACCTTGCTTTATATCTTTCTACGCTTCCATCTAATTTGAAGTTGTAAAGCGAAAATCCAGCTACATTTAATTATTGTAATAATAAATGCATATGATTTAGATAATCATAAATAGAGATAGAATTATTGATTAAATATTTGAAATTAACCTTAAGATTAGGCTTGGATATCTTAAAGTAAAATTATCACAAAGAATAGAAGAATTATTAGATATAATATTTGTCTCGCAAGAATCATTAGATATGAGCTTTAAGAGTTAGTAAGGATCAAAATTCATATATGAATTCAGATATGATTCTTTTACGTATTGGTATTAACATAAGCAACTATGTAGTTAATAATGACTTTAGCTAAATTTTTTTTGTCAATTCTAAATTAACATTTCTTTTACTTTTAGTTTAAAAAGCTCATAACCTCTTCCAATATGTTCCTATAACTAGAATTCTCCGCTAGGGAGGTATTAGAATTCTCTTTAAACAATATAACTAATATTTATGACAAGAGGCATTGAAAGTCATATTTAGTTTTCTATCATATTGTCACACCCTTTGTAATTGAATGTGACTAGAATGTGTTAGTATTATATCATAAAGTACCTTATATGTCCTTATAGAGAAAGAAATTTAACACATATGTGTCCTTTATATTCCTCCATATTTATTAATTTATTGAAGTTTGTATGGCTTTTGATGCTTTAAAGTAAGTAAACTCATTTTCTACAAGAGACATGCTAGCAATATTAGTCCATCTTTAGACATCAGTAATCATATTATATATCTTATTTTTATATGACATCTAATGTGAAATATGTTTTCCTATTGCTACTTTAACTCATTCTCGTTCAGTTGAGCATTCATTACTTTTCTAAGTACAAATGTCTCACTATCAATATGATAATCAACATTGTAGTCATTAACATAAATTGGGGTGTTGAATTACACCTAACTTGCCTTTTCTCATCATGAATTCAAGGGTGAGTGCTTATTTATGTGATTATTTATTACTCTTCTAAGTATAAATATTTTAATATCAACACATAATCAACATTGTAGTAATCAACTTTCTTTAGGGTGTTGAATTACGCCTAGTTGGCCTCCTCTTATTATGAATTTGAGGGTTTTGTCCCTTTTGTAACTCGAAAAGTTTGACTAGATGCTTCTCTAAGAAGTCTCTCACATCATTATACATGATTTTGATCTTATTATGTTGTTGCTGCATGTTTTGCAACAGAAAGGATGCACTTTGTTTCTCTTCTTTGGGTGTTGAACCACCTTTACAAGACATGTTTACAAGCTTTTTGAAGAAACCCTAATTTTCATTTTTTCTTTTCTTTTCTTTTTCATTTTTTGATATATAGCAAACTAACACAAGATAAAGACAAAGGAACAAGAGGATGAAGGAATTTTTTTTTTATGAAACTAGGCATGCTTAAGAATAGGGAAAACAAAGAGATCTACAAATGACAACTAAAAGAAGAAATCATAATTAAGAATTTAAAATGAAAACAAAAAATCAAAAGTTGTAGACACTTGATTTATAGCCTAACTTTGATAATAACAAATATGAACTCGCTTAAGAATAAATCTTAAAGAATCTAAAAACAAGATTGGAACTTTAACAAGAAAGTTAAATCAAGCAATTGAAAATGATCCTTTAATTGTAGAGAAACAAGAATTGAATCTAAAAAGTTTAAAACACCATAAAGTAAACTTTGATGAGTTCTCGAATAGGTTTAATAAAAAACAAAGATGAGAAGAACAATCTCAATTTTGACTAAACTAAATAAATCTCAAAATTCTATATATCTAAATTTGTTCTCCTTTGTATAAGGGCAAATATGATTCCTACTTAAATTGAAAAGCTATAACTATTATAGAACTTTAATTGGGAACTCTAAACTATTATTACTTCTTTTTAACTATAATCTAATATACTAATCCAATCATGACTCCAAATACTAGTTGTGCTCATGTAAGATATTAAAATATTAAATATTTATATTTATAGTTTGAAATTATTCTCAAATCAATACAAATTAACCTAAAACTTAATAGATCAAAACTTAATCAATCCAAGCCTATGATAAACTATACTTATAAAGAATGGTCATGATATTATTAAAAACTATAAATTAAAGGAATTTATTAAATAACTTAGGTTTTTATAAATCTTTATTTTTATAAAAGACCAATCATCAATCTTTTAATTTTAATTATTTTGGGGAGATGATTTATAGTTAATACACAAAATCTTCTTATGATAAGAATTTAACATAAAGATGCTTGTGGTTTGATAATTTTATATAGTTTTTTGAAAGGAAATTAATTTCATTAAATAAAAACTCTATAAAACCTTAACAGGTATAAAAGTTCAAGTTAATTTTATATCTTTTTTTAATAAAAGGTAATTCATTGAATGAAAGTAATGGAAGTACAAGTTGGCTCAAATAGCCAACATAAAGTTGCTAGGAGATGAACTCCAAATCAAACACCCTTAGGATTAGCTATTATATGGCAAAGATTAATCACAATGATACGGAATAGGAGAAAGAAAACTGATTTTGCAACTTTAGATTGTCATTAGAGCAGCTTAGGAGATTTTCCATTCCATAAGAGTTTTTTTGTTAAATTTGTGCTTACATTTGTATAAGTGGATATGCATTCTGATTTTGTTGATGGTGCTCCTTAGAAGGTCTTATGAAGAGGTAATGGGTATGAAAGTTCTATTGTTCCTTTCATTCGAAATACTAGCAACCATGCAAGCAAGAGCTATGATAACTAGCCATCAATCCCTTCACATATGCTTGATTTGAGTACTCCACACTGTGATATCAGAGCAAGTAGTTGGAGGATTGTTTATCTCACAAAGAGCCATTATGGATTTCCATATTCTATTTGAATAAAAGTAAGAGAAGAACAAATGGTTATGAGATTCAGCTTAAGCTTTGCATAAAGAACACCAATTTCAGATTTGCAAATATTTTCCAATTTTGTCCATTGTAGACAGTTTTAGTTTGAATTCTTGCCATAGAGTATGTGCATGTCTAAGGTTGTAGTTCTTGCACCATACCACATGATGCCAAGGAACTTGGGGATGCTCTTCTCTGTAGACAAGTCCGATTGAATAGGTAGAGAATTGACCAGAATGTTTAACCTTCCACAAGATTTTGTCTGCTAGCCCCATTAATGTGAAATTGGATATTAATTGGATCAAAGTTGAGTTTTAGCTGCTATTATAAGCTTGCTTCAGAATTGCCAATCCATGAGCTACATTTACACTTCCATTTATGTGATTTTTGAGGATTTGAAGTTCAGAGATAGAATGAAGATATGGTATTATGATTCAAAATAAAAAATAAAAAATAAATTAACTAATGAATGGTATTTTTAATATTAATAAAATTATAATGTACATATAATTTTAAAATGTTCTTTAAAAATATCATGTCAATTTTAGTTCTAAAACCATTATAATTAAATACAAACAAAAACCATTATTTCAAAAGAGCAGCCAAAACCTAAAAAATCTTGATATAATAAATTGTTAACTTTTTTTCATTGTACAAAAATCAATATTCTTGATTGGTTTGAGAAAATTTATGATGACATTATTTGGAAAAAAACTATGGTTGATGTTCTTTTTTAAAATAGAAAACTTATGATGACATTATTTAGAAAATACAACTGTGTATAGTGTCTATCTTATCGAAATTTTCTATTTTAAAAAAGGACATCAACCTTGTAGTTCTTATCAGAATATACTTTGTGAAGTTAATAAATGCAAATGAATATGATTTGCTTTTTGAAAATTTTCATAACAAAGTTTTTAAATTATAAATTGCAGATGATATTGTGGTAATTACGAATGATGTAGATGTAATTACAAAAAATTTGGCTACAATTGCAGCAAATTACAGTAACAGTCGTAATATTAAAACCTTGATACAAAGTATAAAAGAAACTTTTAAGAGGCTGAAATCGTTAATTTACTTCCTGACGTAGATATTTTGAATGATATGGGAGAGAGAAATCTACAAACTGATTTTCCTTAGATTATGCTCATTTTGTGTCAATAGCACTAGCATCTTAAAATGGGTGACAAAAGTCACAAAACGGCCTTTTTAATGGAATGAACTATTGCTGCCACTATCTTCAACCCTTAAATATAAACCATTTATGGATCATGAAACAAGCTTGCTACGTCCTTTAGATCGAGTGCAAACAGGGCTTTTATTACTGGTTCTTCGCTCTGCAACTTTGGACGTGTGCAAGGTCTAGGGCTTAACTTAAGAGCGGGGATTGTAACGTATATGCTTAGCCTTTGTATATGCCTACTATATATATATATATAGAGAGAGAGAGCTTATGTGCGAGGACTGCGACGTTTATGTTTAGGCTTTGTGTATGCCTACTCTCTCTCTCTCTCTCTAATCTATACATCTACATTCGTGTCCTGATAATTTGTATCTTTTTCACTTAGCACAAGATAAACAAATGAAAGAAAAGTTTAAACGACAACTGTTTATGCGTAAAAATCCCTAATTATTTAATGTCGTGTCTCGAACAAAAGGATTGATTGTAACCACTAGTGTCTTAATTAGTTAAAGGGACAAGTAGAAACGTCGCGAAAATGAGATCACTTAATGTTGGTTTTCCTTAATACTTACTTTTAATATATTCTTTCATGTCAACTATTGTAGATTAGACGTCATTTCTGATAATTCTCACCGCTGCTATATTTTCTCGTGGCTTCCTCAAGATGTAACAGTGGTAGGACCATGACTACTAATAAAACAATTGAAAAGGAAAAATGCTTTAGACAAGGAGAAGGACAATTAATATTTAAAAACTGATGCAGAGAGTGGGCCTGTATCCCATAGCACTTAACCAGTTTGACTAAAATCTTGTCTTCGCTTTCTGAACAAGAAATTCTGTGAAATGATGTAAGACTAACATCTATGCGTAGCATGTTTAACGTCATCAAATTCAATTGGTTGTTGATCTTAACAACAAATCCTTGATGAGACCCTTCCAAATATTGCCACAGCCTACATGGGTAGATTTCAGAACTGAACTGGGGTTTTCTGGTAACTCCGTTTACGAGTCTGGAAAGCCTATGAATTACAGCCTCAGGCTCATCTTCAACAGGTTCTGTATCTACTTCTGCTATACTATATGGCCCTATTAAATTCACAGGCTCCATTCCCTTTTTATTTTTTCCCTTCTACTTAGACAGGATGGATAATTGAAATTCAACTCTAAAATTACAGCAGCCCTGTTATTTTCATAATTTCATTGCCTGTGGGGTAATCAATTAGTATAACTTTTGGTGAGTGTATATCTCTTCATCTCTCATCACCATTTACGCTTTCAACTAAATAAATTTATCAGGCTTCTAGGAGAAAAGATTAAGCTCCCCATCACTGCCAATAATTGAAGGCGATATATGTATGGAACTTCAAATAAAGACAAGAAAGCATCTCACGAACAATAAAAGCAGTTCATGTTGAATAAACTTAAATGTGAAGTTCAAGGGTTAAAGGAGTTACGATAGTTTCAATAATCAAAAGTCAGAATTTATGGTGATATTTAGTATTCTGTTTTTGAGTTGTTTAGTTTTCCTGGTTTAAATGTTGTATGAATTTCAAGAGTCAAAAGTAGCTTATAAATAGGTTTGTATTCTGTTGTAAACAACAAGAGCAAATAAAGAAAACGGAGAGGTTTAAGAAAAAGAGTATTTGTTATTTATCAGTTTGAACCATTCATTGGCTGGCATAAATCTATATTTTCGATTAGATCCCATCTGATCCTGACCATTGAAATACCGTAGACCCGGGTCTTCACAAAATGAACAGAAACTTTAGCTGTAGATACCAAGAAGCCCATTGAAAGCTCTGTACCATCTGCTTTCTTCAGCCCGTACTGAGATATTTCTTGTCACTTTTAAAAGGATTGATATGAGGACAACGCATGTGCACACCAATACTTGTGGATGGAAGTCGACAAGCTCACGTGAATATTTTCTGGTTGCATATCTGATTGACTGGGGCGCCAGGGTACTGGTTACAGTCAGCAAATCAGCCAACTCTACTGGCATCACAATCTCCAACCCAAGCCAACTTGTCTCCACGCCAGTTAAGCTGATCACTCAATCATGTGCATTTCCATGCCTTTCCACCAATGGAATGCAGAATTTATATCTTAATTGATAAGAGTCAACTTCAGTTTATATCTTTTAATCCAATAAATATCTCAAATTACAGGATTGACAGGAGTCAGGTTCAAGCTCTGCCTTAACATCATAAATTTACTCTTAAACCCTCGACCTGCGTAGAAGTAAAAGATGCAAAATAAATGAAATCAACAAAATGATTAATCTAACCAACGTGATTGATAGTAAGTTAGAAAGGCAAACAGGTAAGTTCTCAAGTGAACCCAAGTCTATTAATTAGGTGATTGCTCAGTTCATTTGGTGACAGCTCAAAACCACCACCAAAAGAATGGCCTGTGCACTGCTTCCTCTTCTGGTTCTAGCAACCTACCACAGCTTGGCCCAAGGTGCAGCCATAGCACAAAACCCTGGTTCAACAGTTCCAGGAGCATTACCAAGTGCAGCCAGAGAGTTCCTGGAAGCACACAACCAAGCAAGATCAGCGGTTGGGGTCCTTCCTCTCAATTGGAGCGAAATGCTGGCCAACGCCACCAGTAAACTGGTTCGCTATCAAAGAAACCAAATGAGCTGCCAATTTGCGAACTTGAACAACAGCAAATATGGTGGAAACCAGTTATGGGCTAGTGGCATGGTAGTCACTCCACGCATGGTTGTTGACCACTGGGTACAGGAGAGAAATTTCTACAACCATACAGATAATTCCTGTGTGCCGAATCACAGTTGCGGTGTCTACACACAAGTAGTGTGGAGAAAGTCCCTGGAACTGGGTTGTGCACAAGCCACTTGTGTCAAGGAGCAGGCTAGCTTGACCATATGCTTCTATAACCCGCCTGGGAACGTCATAGGAGAGAGTCCGTACTAGACAAGAAAGCAAGCTTATTTCTTACTTAATGTATTGTTTACTGCTCAAGCACGGTCCTTTTTCTATTGCAATGTTACCACTGAAGTTGCAAACTTTTGTTCAATCCTCTTTCCTTCTAGCTTTTACGAAAATATTGGCAGGACATTCAGAACATATAATGATGCGTTGCCAAACTTAAATATTATAGGTCGAATGAAGCCAACTCAAATACAGGATCAAGAACAAGGATATGATAAGATCAGCAGAAATTTGATATACATATATATTCTAATTATAGTCCCTCATTTGACACTAAACTGTAAAATAATCGCCACCAACTATCTAGACCCTGCTTCCCTGCTCGTTAATATATTGGCGGAATCAGATGAAAGTGGGTAAGATTCGTTAAAATATGATCTTTATGACATAAAATCAAGATTAACATTCATAATTTTAGGATCTTGGTTAAACAATTAGCGCAAATTATAACAGTGTAATATTATGTATCTAATGCAGAAGATACCATTATCATAAAGAGATCATAAATTTTACCAAGTCCTTGATTAAAATTGGTTATCTCTTAACTCTCTTGTAGCTGCAAAACTTGATGGAAGTTGTCTGTAACCCTAATTAATAGAAGTGATAAATTCCTATATTTATGACTTTTAATTTAATACATCCGTCAAGTGACCAAAATAAATAGTTGACATTTATTCCACTATTAAAAAAGAAATTTGGATCAAATAGGTCCTTTTTATTATATTAATTAGTGATATTAATATATTTAGAATATAGCCACTAACCGGGTCACATTCTTATGTCGTCCCACTTGACCCAATACGTCAAAATTTATTTTAATAGTGTGAACATTAAACGCAAATAAATAAATTACTTAGTATCTTTATAATTTACCTTAACACAATTAAGTACATAATGCGGGCCATGACAGTCATACGTTTCTACATCGAATATTCCTTCTATATACCACAACACTAGTAATTTATCAAGTCAAGTAACGTGAGTGATATATAAATGTCATAAAGGTCCACATTAATGTCTTATAGACAATTTTATTTCTTATTTAATAACATTTACATGTATATAATTATAATAAATAATTGTCACTCAAAAACTTTAACGAGCTCAAGAATGCCAAAATGTTATAAAAAATAATCATCAATATAATTAAGGTCCATTCTTTGAACATGTTCCTTAAATATCTTTAGTGGAAGACCTTTAGTTAAAGGATCTAGAATTATAATAGTCATCTTAATATGTTCAATATACACTCTTTCTTTATGAACTTCCTCTTTTACGACAAACTATTTCAACTTCATATGTTTAGTATCTTTATAGTACTTGTCATTCTTAGAAAAAAAATATTGTTGCAGAAGTGTCACAATAAATTTTTAGAGATTTAATAATATTGACAATAACCTCAAATCCTGAAATAAAGTTTCGCAACCATAAGGCATGAATTGTGACCTCAAAATAAGCTACAAATTTTTCTTTCATAATGGATAAAATAATGACAGATCGTTGAAACTTTTTCATGAAATTTCTCCTTCTGCTAGTAGAAACGAATAACCAAATGTTGATTTTCTATTGTCAATGTAACATCCCACCTCCAATAGGAAAGGTAAAATAGTAATTTGGAAAGGGCCGAGAGTGTTTAGTATTATGTTGCCATATTCATGCATACCATTACACGTGAA
>JANITX010000211.1:53835056-53853011 GCA_027564395.1 Erythroxylum ulei | reverse complement strand
TTGAGCTCACATGTACCGAAAGTTAGGGTCCTAACCCTTAATATGGGGACGGGATGTTACATGAACTCCACTTGATATTTAGCAATCTAAAAGGTCAATTTACCTTCATAAATATCAATCAATGTTTTACCTATATTCATGAAAGGTTATCCAAGAATTAGTGGACAGTTCTTATCTTCTTCGAAATCAAGAACAACAAAGTCCACAAGAATAATGTACTTGTCCACTTTTGTTTAAAATGTCTTCCACCACTCCAAACAATCTTTTAATAGATTGATCAGCCAGTTGAATTAGCATCGCAGTTGGCTTGGCTCACTGAGCTCAATTTTCATATTATCGATAAATTGGGCATAAGATTAATGCTTGCTCCTAAATCACATATCATTTTGCGAACTAAAATTCACCAACCACAGAGGATATTGTGAAACTTCCTGGATCCTTTAACTTGGAAGGCATTCGATTGGTGACTATGGAACTATAGTTGCCAGTTAAGGTTACTGTTTGGTTTTCTTCCCAAGTACGCTTATTTGATAATATGTCCTTCAAAACATTAACATACTTGGGCATGTGTTCCAAAGCCTCAATGAATGAAATATTTATTTGCAAAGTCTTCAATTTTCTACAAACTTCGTAATGTGCATCTAATTTGCTCTTATAGAGTCATTGGGGGTATGGAATTTTAGGTGGATATGGCAGAGGGGCAACGTACGGAGGGTATTCGCTCATGCCCATGTCTTTCTTTTCCCTGTCTTTCTCTAAAGAGTTGGGTCCACTTTTTGACTTGGTGGGTTGTTTGAGTTCCTTCCCACTTTACAATGTAATTGTTTGTAGTTTCTCCCTTGGGTTTGATTCCATATTACGTAGTAGACTTCTTGCACTTCATACAGACAATGTATTCGCCACTTGGCTCATCTGAACCTCTAAGTGGATAGACGAGGCGTAGTTCTTTGTTAGTTGTTCAATTTGTCCTTCCAACCTCTTATGAGCGTTATCCATGTTTCCGAGCTTGTCCAAAATTTTATCTAATTTAGAGTCCATCAAATTGGGTTTTTCTTATTGGAATCTAGGTGGCCTTTGAGGTCAAAATTGACCTCCCACATTGTTTGACCAAGAGAAATTTGGGTGACTCTTCCACCCAGGGTTATATGTGTTTGAGTAGGGGTTGTTCCCCCCTCCTCGACCAAATTACACTCCCATATAGTTAACTTATTTTGATTCGTGGTCTTTCATCAAAAAGCAATCAATGGTGTCATCGTTATTTTGTTCACATTATTCACATCTTTGTGGAATAGCTTTCATAGGAGCTCAAGAATAGGCTTTCATATTATTTAGTTGTCGAGTCAAGTTATCAATCTTAACTTGAATTTCTGTGATAGGGTCAACAGCTAAAGCTTCAATTTGCTCATGGAGGGTTGTATGTTGTCTACTCCTATGCATTGTCCAAAGACAATGGTTACTGGCCATTTCCTCCAACAACTCCTCTTCAACCGTCTTCCTCATTAAAGAACCACCAGATTCTACATCTATGATGCCTCATGTGGATGAGTTAATGCCATTATAGAAGGTTTGCAACATGAATTCCTTTGGTAGGTTATAGTGTTGGCACCTCCTTTGCAAATCCTTAAACCACTCCTAAGCCTCATAAAGTGACTCCTCGTCACTTTGTTGGAAATTTGTTATTTCCTTTATTAATTTTGTAGTCTTAGTGAGAGGGAACTACTTATCCAGGAATGCACGCACCAATTGCTCCCAAGTTGTGACATTTACGGGATTCAACAAATGATACCAAGTCTTAGCTCTATCCCTTAGCGTGGAGGGGAAGAGCCTCATCCTAACGACATCTTTCGACATTCCATAATATCAGAAGGTATCACATATTTCTAGAAAATTTACTATATGAGCATTATGGTCCTCATTAGTCAACCCGTAGAATTGCATATTTGTTTGCAGCATGTTCAGTAGGGTAGGCTTAATTTCAAATGAAGCTGCTTAAACCGACGATTGAGTCATACCTTGATTTGCAGCGTTAAACCCCAGTCTCATGAAGTCCATAAGGTTTCGCGGTTGGTTTCCTTGGTTTCCTCCTTGAATAAATTCTTGGTGAAATTCTTCTGCCATAGGTTCTTCATTTTCTTCTTCTTGACGTCTTGCTCATTGAATTGCTTTTTCCAAACAGGTGATGTCAAGTGCTAGGGTTTCAATGATCTAACTTGAACTTCGAGTAACTCTTGTGTCATGCAACTGATATGACACAAAAAGGGAGAAAATTCCTTAGACTAAAGTAATCCAACTAATCCTAACTAACTCCCCGAAATGGTGCCAAAAACTTGTTGAGTAAGTTTGAATCTTATAAAACGCTCAATATTTTCGCAAGCGCATAGGTCGTAGCGTAGTATATGAGGTTTCGATCCCACAAGGAATTAGTGAACTAATCAAATCCTAATTTTTATAAGGCCTAAAAGTGTAATTAAAATGAAAATAAAAACTAAAAAGAAAAGTAAACAATTGAATATGGAGCGATTGAAATGAGAATTCTAAATTAATGCAAGAAATCAAATTTGAGTGCCACTAATTAACAATTGAAATTAAAACAAGGAAGATTAACAAGTTATGAGAAAAGGGATTTATCCTATCATCAATGCTAACTTAGTCACTTTTGTGTTAAATGGTGTTAGTCCTAGACTTTTGAAGGGTGGATTAGTTTCTCTCGAGTTGTAATCACTAAGCCCTATATCATAAACCCCAATTAAATTGAGTTACTAAATATGTAGTCTCTCGATTAACAAACAACCCATAACCTAATTTTTTCTTAAGCATTCCAATAAACAAACAGGTCCTCAGGTGAGATCTATCTCTGTATAGTTACCGATTTGATTATTTGCATGGTCTATTAGATCATTTAACTCTCATTAACTAATGTAATCATTTTGCATTCAATTTATTAGTCCTTAACATTAAATCAAGTATAAGTCCCTCAAAGAAGTTAGAAAATCCTCAACCCAAGGTTCATCATCATCAATTCCATCTCGTACATCAAATGAACGAAATAAAAGATGAAAAGAAGAAAAGATAACTTGGAGGATTGGAGGTTAAAGCAGCTGAAGCTCCGCCTTCTTCTTTTTCTTCTTCTCTCTCTTCCTTCTTCCTCTTCCTTAACTTTTTTCCTAAAGTGGCAAATGAAGGCTCCCCTTTATAGGCTATTTCTTCACTCTTATGTAGTCTTTTGCTAATTAGGGTAAAAACTAGGTTTTACCTAAGCCTATAAGTTAAAAATAACCTGCAAAAAATTGAGTTTGAGAGGACGATCTGTGTTTTTCCTCATGTAGGCCACGATCGTGGCCTACTAAACGAGTCTCGTGGCTTGCTAAAAATGTCGCTATCACGATCGTGGCCCTGGGTCCTCCATCTTGCTTCCTCCAAGTCTTCTTCATTCTTCGATATCTAATGTCAAACATTAACAAACACATCAAAGCACCTTAAAAACATTAAATTAAAGCTCAATAACATTCTCTAACTGATATAACACTCAAAACACAAATATCTAACTAACTAACACAATTCTAAACCTAACTATGCATTAATAAATTAAATTAATAACTAAAAATATACTAAAAGGCCTATTAAAACATCATGCAACCTATAACTATCATTTGGATTTTTTAAAACAAAAGACTAGCATATCATGTCAAGAATATTTGGGCTCAAAGAAGATGGGGTAACAAATGGTTAATCAAATTCTCTTCATTGAAAAGGACACTTTTCTTTTAAATTTTTTAGATGGAGATAGCAGGAACAAAAGATTAGAATTTGGGCCATGATATGTAAGAGGATAGCCAATGTTCATTCAAAATGGACTCCAGGTATGAAACTTGACATATCAAATATTAAAAAAATCCCTTTGTGGATGAGTTAAGTTATCTTGTTAGCTCCATTGAAAAACCTCTAGCCTTTGATTCTGCCATAACTATGCTTAAGAATTTCTGTTATGTAAGAATTTATGTGGTAATCAATCCTAAAAATTGATTGCTTGAGACTTTATTTGTAATGAAGTTCAGTTATGCTAAACAGTTAGTTAAAGCTAAAATTCGCTTGTCTTAAAATTGGAAACCACAAATGGGTAAACAAGTTGGAAACCTACAGAGAAGCTATTCAAAATAAGAGATTACTTGGAACTTATGGGAGTAGATGATGAAGACAATACTTAGATTATAGAAGCCGATCTCACTAACCCGATTCCTAAAAAACAACCAGTATTGGCACAAAAAAAGAGTTCTTTTTATCACAAGATAAGCCTATTAATGATGATGTTATTTTGAAGGAGTTTGTGGAAAATAGAAATCCAAAAACTAATTCCATCAATGGTGCCGTTGAAGAAGAGGTAACCAACCATAAGGATGTTGTATTGAGTATGGAAGATTTTACTTCAAGCTTTAACATGAGGTTTGGCAAAAAACAAAAGAAAGAAAAGCAGAAAGCCTAAAGGCATAGGTAATTAATCCTTTATACTTATATGATTCTTTGGAATATCATAGGTTTGAATAAGAATTATAAGAGACAACAGTGACGAATATTTTGATGGAAAAGAACCCTATTATCCTAGGATTGTTGGAAACTAGTGTCAAAGCTCATAACTTGTAGAATGTCATGAAACTTTTGGGAAGAAACTAGAGTTTTGGATCTAACCATACTCATCATTTTAATGGAAGACTTGTTTATTCTTTTAACAAAAAAAAGGTGTAGGTTACAGTTACTAGAAGTTCATACCAACTTATACATCTTTCCTACTTTTTATCAGAGTTCAATTCTAGGTTTGAACTCTCTATAATCTATGCTTCAAACTTCGAATTTCTGGGAGTTATACTATGGGAGGACTTATCCTCAATCCATAGCTCTATGAACAAACTTTGGCTATTAGTAGGAGATTAAAATTGTGTATTCCACCCCTCTGAAGCTTTTGGAGATAGCGTTAACTATACCAACCTTGGTAAAGAACTAATAGGGGTGAGTATATAGCCATGTTAATTCACATTTACTTTTCCTATGGCTTCATAACTTCACAAAATAGCTCTAAATCTCCCCAAATTTGTTTGAATTTGTTCCTTTTGCTCTAAATAAGTGAATTACAATGTAAAAATGAAATAAGAATGAGTTAAGTACAAAAAACAATAAAACACTTAAATAAACAAGTGAAATGCACAAAATATAATCCTAAAAATATAAACAACTAAGCACTTATCAAACTCCCCACACTTAAGTATTCATTTTTTCTCTAGCAAATCAATTTCATTACTCTCAATTTAATAAGAAACAACTCTATGAAAGCATTAAACACATCAAAGATATCCATCATGATTCTTCATTATTCTTTCAATTGTAAAATTCATTGAATTGTTAAACACTTAATTACTTGCATCAAATTATAAATTTATCCAATTCACACTGCAATTCTTCAAATTTCAACTTAATTCCCACCATTCCACTTAATGTATAATGTGAACATAGACGAGAAAAAAAAAGCTAAAACCTTTAAAAATTTTCATATCCTTTAAAAACACTAAATTTAAACATCATAGAAGCATCTATAAGCTTTATTGAAAAGTCTCTTACCCTTTTGACACAAGAGTAAACACTTTTTCATGAATACCCCTAGTTACTTAAATAGGTCACTATCTCAAATGAATACTAACACCATTCTTTAACTTTGACCTTTTTATTGGTGCAACGCTAACAAAGTGAAATTATTTATGTTTTGTTTATTCACGTACTAATATTTTCTATTTTTATGTGTGAGGTAATGAAATTGATTAAAAAGAATTTATATTTAACTTAATGCATATACAAACTATACACAAAGTATCATAATGCAAATCAAGCATCCATTCTCAAAATTAATAAACTAAATCGAAATCAACTTAATCATCAAAATTTATAACTATTCGCCTAAAAAAAATCAAATTACAATCACAACCAAACTCATAATGAATCATTTTTATCAATATCCTTTTTTAAAAAATTAAATTATTCATTATTAAGCTAATTATAACAAAAATGAAAAACTTGACTACAATTACCTCCCCATACTTAAGTTGTACATTGTCCTTAACCTACAAAACATTTAGAACACAAAAAATATGAAAAATAATTAGGGAAGGGGAGGATAACTGGTAGTCCCCTAATAATAAAGGATTTCTAGCCTTGTCCAACATCATTAACATCTATTTGGTGCCAGTGAAATCTTTTATACTCTAACATATTAGGGTGATGTTATCTTTATAGCTTGCAGCATTGTATCAAAGCTCAAGTAAGAAAATTAGAACCTTGAGACTAAAACTACAAAAATAACTAAACTACTACTAAAAATCCTACAAGCTACTCAATTAAAACAAAAACATCTAATTGATAGGTTGCCTTTTTAACTAGCATTTCTTTATAACTCTTTTCTAGACTTCTCAACAAGTCCTTTGTCAACCTAGATCTATATCAGTAGCTTGCCTCCACCGATCTTCCCAATAAGAGCTCATTAGCTTGCAAATAGGTCACATGTTGCAATATAATAAGGACATATGATGTCAAAAAAATAAAACCAAGTAAATATACGAATGCCCTTTTTAGTAATAAACTATCAACATAATAAGGAATAATAAAATCCCTTAGTGTTGGATCCCGTTTCCGAAGCCCAACTCATGCTTTGATACCACAACTATTGGACCCCGTTTTCAGAATCCAACTCATGCTCTGAAACCAAATAATGTTAGACCCCGCTTTCAGAGCCCAACATTCGGAGTCATAAAATGTGAGCATATGATCCTCTAGGGTTATTTCCATGAACCCTCATTAGCCATCATCCCACAAGGGTTGCGTGCCCACACCCGACAAAAATCAAAACAAACTCATTTCTCCCATTTCAGCACAGATTTTGGGAAACCTCCAATCGGAATTACAATTTGATTTCTTCAGAAAATTTGTTCCCCATTGTGTTAAGTTTCTAATGACACTAAAATCATTCAATTTGGTTTAGAAATCTGAAAGTTAGGGCCCAAATATTTTCAGACTGTTATTAGACTGAAACAGTACACTATACTCAACTTCCATCTAGAAATTGAAAGTCTTAGAGACCGAATTAAAATCTAATTCCTTTAGATCAATTGTAGCTCTATGCCTCTAGTATAATTAGAGATAAGAATCATCTCATTTGGAGGTCAGGTGTTGCGGTTATGGCCAGAAGAATCAAACATGGTTTTGTCCTCGATCATACAGAACCTATTTTGGTAGGATTGACATATCTTTCACTAGGAATATCCAATACCAGTCATCTTAAGACGGTTTCAAAGAAGACTTCTAGACCTACAACTTTCATGAAGACCTTGATAATAGATTCTATCATCTATAAGGCCAAAATTGGACCAAATGATAGGGTAAGACATCCCAAACGAAAGGTCAAATGAAACCAGACGAAGGGCCAGATGATTTGGGACAATTGGCATAACTTTCTCTAGAGATATTAGATCAAGGTCAGTCTTAGACGGTTTGAAAGAGGACTTTATATCCACAACTTTCATGAGACCTTGATGGTAGATTCTGTCATCTAGAGGGTCAAAATTGGACTAGACGATAGGATAGGCGATTCAGTCTATAGTGGACAAGAAGGAAGGTTTCAGTCTAAGACCTATTTTGGAACAATTGGCATAACTTTCGACTCTGATGTAAAAAAAATTTCATACTATATACCATTGGAAAGCTAGAAAGATAAGCTACAAATTTCTAGAAGACAACTTTGTCTAATTTAGCTTAGATTAATATAGTTTTTCTCCTGAAGTTAAAAAATGAATTTTTCGTCTATGGAAGACTTGAAATTCACACTGTACAAACTTGGAATGTCTTAAGCATAACCATTCAACCACCAAATTGACTTCATTAAACTCTCAAATCTTAACTGATCTGATTCATCCCATTCAACTACATCTCATCGCTCATAATTCCTATCTTTCTTTTCCATAACACCTCACTTATATATATATATACATATATATATATATATATATATATCAACTATTCATGTTCAAAAACCATCTGCTCAAGTTGATAATCATCTCAAGTTGACAACTTCTTCAAGTATATCTGATTACAACTCAATATCATCCGTACACAATTCATATTTCATTAACATGAAAAGAATAAAGTTTTGCAAATCTTTTATGGCATTCCAAGCCACATTACATCATCGTCGCAAATCTCAAATTACAAAAGATTCTTGAACAAATAAACTTGAAATGCGACTAAAACATTGTGCTTTCCCAAAACCAACTCAAAATACAAAATATAAAATTTGAAGTAATTCCCTTAGGCTCTTGATCACTTGATCTCTTAGCTATCACATGAATATGGGACAAAAAGGGGGTGAGCTTGAAAGCTTGTGGGTAACAGTTTATAACGGAAAAAATAAGCAAAAACCTTTGAAAACATTTACTTGTCATAGAAATTCTCATTGAGTTCATAAAGTATATGTTTCTCAAATTCTCATCATGTAGTCAAAATCTCAAACTACAAAACATGTAAGCATCAAACTTGTTCACATAACATAAACACATAAGCACATCAGAATGGTTTAGGTAGATCCATAAACATGATGAACTACACAATTCCACTAATGGTCTTGTGTAGCCGTAAACTTGAGGGAGTCCATAAAGGAGCTCCGTGCCACTAGCGAGCAGGCAGGAGAAGCCTTTAACTTGGTCAATGTCCACGTGACATTCTTGAAGGGACTATGCCAAACCCACATAACACATATTTCATAACTTGTAAACGTGTTGCCTAAAATGGCACTTTTTCGAAAACTTGATTTCATAAACTTGATATCCTTGCAAAAATCATTTCCATTTTTTATTTCATAAATCAATAACACAATTCATATACCAAACATTTAGCACTTTCTCACCACATTTAAAGAGCAATAAATGCACATTTATGATGTAATTGAAATCATTAAACTTCTTTGATTCAAAGAAAATATTAGTGGCTTATTTCCTCTATTATAAACATGTACCCACCTTGTTTTCCTTGCTTAAGGACTTGCTCAAAATGCCTCTCCTCTTGTTTCTTTTGCCTCTTTTGATCCCCTTGATTCTTCACCAAATGAAGAGATCTTTGGCTCAAATGGAAGCTCTTCTCTTCCTTTACCTTTTCCCTTCTTGAATAACCTCAAAATCTCCCTTAAAACCAAGAAATGATGAAACCCTAGCTATCTTTCCTTCTTTTCTCTCCTTTCCACCGAAACTCTCTTCTATTTTTGTTCTTCTCTTCTTTCTCTCCCTCAAATCATGTTTTTCCCTTCTTAAGAGAACAAGACAATATTTCTTCTTCCATTTCTACCATTAATGAGTCCAAAAAGTCCATTTTACCCTTCCTTATAGGCTTATGTTCTTTTAACCTTAAGTGTCTTACCAAACATACCCTTGAACATTCTTATAACCTTAACACTTTAATTCCATTAACCCATGCAATAAATCCCACTAACTTTGACAAAATTAGATAACTTCAAAAAAATTAATCCATCAAAACCTCATAATTTATATAATCATGCTTAACTTCAATGTAAAAAAATTTCAGGGGCCAACACTTAGATTATCAATTCACTATACAGTTTGTTCTATGAGAAGGAGAAGCTCTCCGTACTAAAGATGAGTGTTGATAATTCCTTGATGGGCTCCTTATTTGACTCCTCCTCTTCATCTCCTCTTTCTCTTCTTCCTTCTCTTCTTAAACAACAAATTCCGCTTTTTCTTTAATCTCTAGCTCCTCTCAACTCTTCAAAGTTATCACATTCACTTGTTCTCGTAAATTTAACTTGGCTTATCTAGATAACAAACATATCTACTCTTCAGAAACTAGATAACAATATATCCAATTAGAAGTATTGTGTTATGGAAAGAGGCAAATAACTCTTTAGTTTCACGAAGGGTAGCCTTGGCTATAGCAATGGTTTTCTCAAGACATTTGATCATTCCTCTTATTGCCATTATTATAGAAATCCAAGTGAAACTTAATCTTTCTATGCAAGTTTAGGATATTCACTCTACCTGTAATTATAAATATCACAATGGAGGATGTTTTGAGGATAGTTACCTATTAAAAAAAATGGATGCTTCCACATATAATTTGGTATCTGACATTCATGATTAAGGTGGACACCACCATAAATATCGCAACAAATCATGAATACTAGGTAAGGTTCTAACTAAGTGTTACATGCCCCTCATTCCAAGCTTTCAATGTTGTCATAAGAGATAGCATATAATAATACCCTAAAGAGTATCATTCTCTTTGTCCTTTAATTGTATTTGGTAGCTTTAGCAATAAATAATCAAATCCTAAAATAAGCCATAAACACAATACTAAAAAGGAGAGCTCTAAAAAATAAAATAAACATAAAAAGAAAATAAAATAAATTTGAAAATTGGCTAGATTAATAAAATTAGGTGTTCCTAATATCCTAGTCTTTGACAATGGTGCTAAAAACTTGATTGATTTAGTTTACCAACACTAAAAAGTATGAGATGATCCCACGAGGACTAGAATTACCAGTACCACAATCTTTTTATTATCTAGTTTGACAAATTATGGTGATGAAGATTGATCAAATTTAAATTAAAACAATAATCTAAAACAAATCAATATAAATGATTAACTAGAACAAATATTAAACTAAGAAACAACCAATGAAGATAATGTTACTCGAATTGAATCTCCTAAGACTTCTCTTGTAATTAAGACTTCACACATCAATTTCATATAAAGTTCATTAAACTATAAAAATTCTTCGCTTATGCTAACATCTTTCGTAATATTATTAGCCATTGTTCTTAGGTTAATTAATCAAAATCTCTTTCTAATTAAAAACCCTAGAATTGCATTAATTGATTTATGAATTTATTAGGTTTCCTTGCTTCTTCTTCAATTTTTTTATTGTCCTAAGGCTGCTAATTATGTCTCTCGACCTTTCTTACTACTTCCCCTTTTAATTTTGCCTTTTATATTTTAAAAATTAGGTTTATAGGTGGTACATAAGCAAGTACGCAAACATGTTCATAGTCGTGCGCTATAAGAATCATGAAATCCTCGAATTTGAAGAAAACAATGGCTAAAAATGTGAACACAAGTAATTGCACGAGGATGTTAATCATTAATATGGGCTTGTTTATGGCTATGTAACTCTTAAGAACTTTAAAACAACTTGTCTTGCGTGAAACACGACTATGTTAAAGTACACAAGCTAGCATATGGGCATATTGATGCTCGTATACTTTTCCTATAATTTCATAACTTTATCAAAACAACTCCAAATTATCCCAAACTTGTTTGAATGCATTCCTTTTACTCCAAATACGTGAATTACATCCTAAAAATGAAATGTGAGTGAATTAAGTCATAAAAGCACTCAAATAACAAGAGAAATGCACTAAATATAAACCTAAAAAAATGAATAATTAAGCACTTATCATATGGTTTTAAAACATGATGCCCAAGGTCTCCCTTTCATATGGTTGGCTTCTAAGAGCAAACTTGCTACACCAAATTGCATCATCTACCTAAACATCTCTAATAATGTTTCCTTTGTAAAGAAAGCCACGAGAACCTGAAGCACATCCACTTTAGCTATAAATATTCCCAGGACATATAGAGGCATCCTAGAGTTTTGTCACCTTAATAAGTCCAACCTGAATGTTTTTGAACTCATGGAAGGGTTGAAAGATGAGAAGAACCTATCTAAAAATGATTTAAGCGTGATTATAACTGCTTTTGGATGTTTATATAGATAATGGGGGAAAAGGAATGTTAGGTGCTTCTTTAATGTGGAAACTCCAAGAGAACAAGTTGAGGAAAACCCATTGGATCGTAGAACAAAATTTTCTTTGTAAGGAGGCAAGAGACTTAGACTCTCTTGAAGAGCCAATTGGGACTTTGGTTTTATACAAGACTAACTTTGTAAGCTAGTTTAAAGCAAGTGTTATACAGGGGATCCATAAAATTACGAGCATTTGTCACGATGATGAAAATTGGTGGCTACTTTGTCTATAAGGCAAAAGTTTAAATTTTTAATTATGTACCTTGGTTTAGATCATAGGGTCGAGGAAACAGAGAAAAGAAAAACGCTTTTTAGTTTTTAAAATAAGTTACGAAAATTAACTTACAAAAACAATGTTTTTTTTTCCCTATTTATGTGAATCTGTTGCTGTTTTTTTTTAAATAAAAAAATAACAAAATCAAGTTAACATATTTTATTTTAAAAAATTTTAAAATTAAAAAAACATATAAAAATAAATAAATAGAAACAAGAAGCCCTTATTTAACGTACATAAAACAAACGCCATCTTCCTTCCAATAAAAACATAACGACCTTTCGGCCTCTTATAGAGTCAAGTCTTTACCCCTTTCATATTATTTTGTTCATCAAACCCAAACAATGTTGCCAGGTCTATAACTACTTCATTCAGTTACTCTTTTAGATACTTCCTTTCTTTAATTCTGTTTTCTTTTCATTCATACAGTGAATCGTAAGTTAATGGCCACTATCTCCAATTCCCTTGCTTTAAAGCATTGGTCGGGATCTTCGCTTCATCGGAGCTTCCGCTTGTCTTCTTCTTCCCTATTCAGTCCCCCCCGCCGTAACTATGTCGTTGCCGCTGACTTCTCCAACGATAATCGCGAGTAAGTTTCGCCTCTACTTCTTCTTTTAACTATCTTTTTGGTTTTCTCATTTTATCTGCTCTGTTAATTTTCTTTTCTGAATGTGGGCAAATAGGTTCGTAATCGTTGGTGGCGGAAATGCGGCGGGTTATGCAGCGTCGACTTTTGTCGAACACGCAATGGCTGACGGCAGGCTCTGTATCGTTTCTAAAGAGGTTTTTCATATCTTGTTGCGTCCAAGTTTTACCTATTTTCAGTTACTTAGAAGCTGTTGCTTTTAAATATATACAGACACACATATGCTGATATCTAAAAACTCATGGTCCTGATGTTAATGGTTGCAGCCTTATGCCCCTTACGAGCGACCAGCTTTAACTAAAGGTTACTTGTTTCCACTTGATAAGAAGCCTGCTCGCTTACCTGTAAGCATTTTATTCATACTTTGCAAATGGTATATGATAATCTTCATTGATGCTTAAGAATACTTGTTTGCTTATTCTATTAAAAGAGTATATGGTCTTAATCAGCTTACATGGTCTGATAAAATTTTGTTTCTTCTGGAGTGTTCCATTTTTAAGTTATTTTTTGCATTGGCGATCTATTTCTTGATGTAGGTTGGTTCTTTGACTACGTACAGGGTTTTCATACTTGTGTTGGATCTGGAGGGGAAAGGCAAACTCCTGAATGGTATAAAGAGAAAGGAATAGAGGTACCACTTTGTTTACCATTTCAGTGAGATATACATAAATACTGGTTGAATTCAAGCTAACTTCTTTAGTTCCTTTTGGGGTTTGTTTCTATGTCTATCTTTGGCATATAAGACAAAATTTTGTTGTTTTGTAAAATATGGTTAGCAAGCTCCCATATCAGTTTGAAACGCCGACATACAATGAATTGTTATTAGCTGTGTCACTGCAGCATCTTATTGTCTTAGTGGCTGCTGTGTCAGACATAATACATTCTTTCTCTTTTCTTCGTGGTTTTCTTGTTTAGATGTTATATGAAGATCCGGTAACCGGTATTGATATCAAAAGACAAACACTTGCAACAAACTCTGGCAAGCTTCTTAAGTATGGAACCCTTATTATTGCTACAGGATGTACTGCATCAAGGTAAAGACCCACAATTAGCTCTACTTATCAATCACTGAGGCAGACACATAACACTACTGCACAAACCTTTTCTCGTGAAATATTTCTTGATTACATGTGAAATAAGGCCAATATATCTTGATTTCTCAATAATCTTCATTTCAGACTTCCAGAAAAAGTTGGGGGAAACTTACCTGGTGTACACTACATCAGGGATGTGGCAGATGCTGACTCGCTTATATTGTCGTTGGTAAATTTGCTTTTTAACAGTCTCTTCCACTTTATTCTCAAAGCTTATTATTTCCTTATTTTTGCTCTTTTGCAATGTCCTTATTTTTGCTCTTTTGCCCATAAATTTGTTTTCATGGTGAACACTTCAGAAATTTGAATTATATTTACCAAAATTATGCAAGAGCTTGAGATGTTTAGCTTTTACTTAATTGAGTTGCAGCATTCTAAAGAAACTATAATTTTCAGTCTGTCAGGGGAAATGCATGCATCTTTCACAGATTACTTAATATCAAGAGTATTGCAAGCAATTGCTTAATTCTTATGAGTGACAATAATTTTCCTAAATTCTTACAGGAGAAGGCACAAAAGGTGGTTGTCATTGGTGGTGGTTATATCGGCATGGAAGTTGCTGCAGCATGTGTTGGTTGGAAACTTGACACAACAGTATGAATTGTTGTTATTCTTGATGCCTTTCATTTCTGGTTCAACAACATTTTTTTTGTTGGCACTTGCAGAGCATAAGACTTTGTCTATCCATACAATTTTAATTTTCAGTTGTTTTCACCCCTAAGCTTGCTTACTATGTATAAATGGCTCCATTCTGGACATGAAAGTTTACTTTCTGGAATTTTGATACAGATTCATACATTTCAGTGTCGGATACCTGCTGATTATTTCACAATTTATCTGATTACACATCTTTATGTAATCTGGAACAGATAATTTTTCCAGAGAATCATCTTTTGCAAAGGTTGTTTACTCCTTCACTAGCCCAGAGATATGAAGCGTTATACCAAGAGAATGGTGTCAAAATTTTGAAGGTATCCTATACTCTGTTTGGATGTCTGATGTAAGCACCTCTTACTGTTCAAAGCATCATCCACTGTGGAAATCTTGGTGGAGCCTTTTATGCTTTCCATTGAACCAGGAAAAGAGCAGCTCTGTTTGATTTAAACCTTAATATCTTATCTTTGTAATCAGGGCTTTTGATATCTTATCTTTGTCCAGGGTGCCTCTATACAAAACTTAGAAGCTGGCTGCAATGGCCATCTTGCTGCTATTAAACTTCAGGATGGTTCCACTATAGAAGCAGATACGGTAAGTTTCGAGCTTTATTTGCTGATGAATTACTAATTCCTATACCTTTTCATATTTTGGCATAGCTCTCTAGAGGGCTTATTCCTTATTGATGGGATGCCCTCTATCTCTTTCTTTCAGTCTAAGGGATCAAGTAGGAAATGATTTCTTATTCCTTTTACTCATTGTGCAGGCAATAATTGGTATTGGGGCAAAACCAACTGTCAGTCCATTTGAAAGGGTTGGATTGAACAACAATATTGGTGGAATTCTTGTAAGGATATGTCCACTGGTTTTCTTGCCTACAATTCTTGACCTAAAAACCTTGTGAACAGTTGTACTTGTGTTAAACACGATATCGTGAAGAGTGGATGTAATTCTTTTGTTGCATGTTTAATCTATTTCCAAAAGGCTATGATGTGGTAAATATCATTCATTGTCTTTCTTAAATGCAATTGCATAGGAATTACTCCAAATCATCTTGTAACCATTTTAAATGGACTGGTAATTGGGTTTCTGTCTGAATGAGCTGTTATATGCTGAACTTGAAATTCATGCATTCATCTCATATGATGCGAAGGTGGTCGTTTTAAGTTTCAACATAGAAATAACACAGAATCAGGGAAACATGCTGTGAGTTATAGCATGGCCTCAGTTCATAGTCATTACAAGTGGTTCCTAATTTACCTTCATAAGTGTTTTACATTCTTACACTACCACATACAGTAACCGTTCATTTGAAACTTTATATCTCAGGTTGATGGTCTTTTTAGGACTAGCATACCTGGAATCTTTGCAATTGGAGATGTGGCAGCATTTCCCTTAAAGGTAAGAAAAAGCAGCAATCAGCTTTAATCTACCCTCAAACTGTATGTGTTTATGTTTTACATAAACAGCTATACAATCGCATGGCACGAGTTGAACATGTAGACCATGCCCGACGATCAGCACAGCACTGTGTCAAAGCACTACTAAGTGCTCAAACTAGCACGTAAGTTGCTACCCATATTGTGCTCATGACTTGTTCTGGCCCCTAATGATACTTGTAGGTCATGTTAATATGGCTTTGTTGTTGATTATGTAACTATCCGTTGTCCAGATATGACTATCTCCCTTATTTCTACTCGAGAGTTTTTGAGTATGAAGAAAGCCCTAGAAAAGTATGGTGGCAGTTTTTTGGAGACAATGGTACCTAGTCTTACATTTTCTGAATAGTATATATTCTTACATTTTCTAAATGACTATTCCATGACAAAATCATGCAATTTTAGAGGCTTTTGGGTTTTGACTCTTATCTAACTTATTTGCCTTTATTGGCCAGTTGGAGAGACTATTGAAATTGGAAATTTTGATCCTAAAATCGCCACGTTCTGGATTGATTCTGGTAACACAATATGTTTCACGAGCCAAGCCAAGCTTTACGTTTATGACATTAATATAGTTGTTAACTAAAGCCTTATCTAATGAAGACTTACTGCCACAGGTAAACTAAAAGGAGTCCTTGTTGAAAGTGGAAGTTCTGAGGTACTAACTTGGATCTATTGACAATTTAGCTGTTTTTTTTTTTTTCAGTATGTGACTGATCCCAGAAAAAATCTTGATTTGCTTCATAACATTTTGGGCCATGACATCTCAGGAATTTCAATTGCTCCCTCAACTTGCAAGGAGCCAACCTATGGTTGATAAATCTAAGCTTCAGAAAGCGTCTTCAGTTGAAGATGCATTAGAAATCGCCAGGACGTCCATACGGATTTGAAAATGTAGTATAAATGAAATGATGAGGCCAATCCTTTAAATGCATAGTCCGTATGTAAATTCATATTCTAGCTCATTTTCATGCACGGGAACTTATGTGTAGCAGTTATTGCGTTTTGGTTTCTCAAATTTTCTTGGAATAATTGCACAATAATTTCGTTTTGGTCTTTGATGTATAGCTCATTTAGATTAAGATCATCTGGGGATTCTTGAGGTCCTAATTTGCTGAGTCTTGCGATGTCTACGTAGAAATTTAATTCATCACCCAAAGCGATTGTGTTTAAGCAATTTTCTACGAAACGGCGCGGAGTATTTAATGCTGGAATTGTAAGGTTTCAATCCAACTTAAATTTATGCATTTAGTACCTTGACCATAAGTGTCTATTAATTATCTCGTCATTTTCATTATTTGGAGAAATCTAACTTTCAAGTTTATCTAAGGCGATGATTTATGAAATTAAATAGGAACAGTTTTTAGCTGGCGCTAGCTCTTGGCAGCTATTGGTAGAGCGAATTTTCAAAAAGAAAAACCTATAAGAACAGAGACTATCAAATCTTGAAAGTTTAATGCAGTAGCTGGATGACTATGGCTTTCAAAGTCTAATTTGATAAAATTTTGAATTCCGTGAAGAGAAAGGAATCTTAAACATGCCATGGAGTTGCATCAGTGGATGACTCCAAGAATTCTTGGATATGTTACTTGAATATACTGGAGCCTGCAGTAATTATCTAAATTTTGATACCGTTCTTGTAACGTATTTGTAATCTGTGAAGTAAATTTAGATAAGATATTTCACAAGGGATTATTAGATCGAGTAATTTGTAAATCAACCCAAGTTCTAAATTCACAGAGACTGATACGAGAAAGTGGTAACAATTGAAATTAGGGATTGGGTGAAATAATTGGAGAAAACGCCGATGATTTCAATTGTAAAGGGGGTTGGGTTATTACTTATTGTTAGGAGGTGGGCTGGTAAGTGTTGGGCTGTAGTCCATTAGGCCATCTCCAACTTTTGCACCAAATTTAGTGTAAAATGGAATATTCTTATAATCTTTTTACACCAAATTTAGTGTTACTCCAACCATTCTACACCAAATTTTTACACCAAATTTTTTT
>JANITX010000211.1:53727646-53741163 GCA_027564395.1 Erythroxylum ulei | reverse complement strand
ATAAGTGTGAGCTTGGACATGCTGCTGGGGACAATTCCACAGAACCTGTTGCTGTTGATATGCAACAATGCAACATCGGTCATGAGCCCCAACTCAGCAGGAAGGAATCCTGCAATGTCAGCATGGTTAAGGTCAACTCCAGCCACAACACTCAATTTGGGGTCATCAAGGGCAGGTGCACAGAACACACCATTGTAAGAACACACATCTGCACCAACCCAGTTCCCAGTTGTGTTAAATGGGTCGGAGTATATAGCTTTTTTCCAGGCCTGAAGAGCAATGTATGCTCTCTTTAGCCTTTCGTTCGCAAAGGTGATTTTCAAATCTACCTCATACGCATATTCATTGGGAAGATCACTATTTTCTTTGAGAGTTAGGAGCTGACGACGGGCAATGAGGGACGCTTCAGCATCGGTTAAGGCAAAAGACAAGGTTGAGAAGGAAAGAAACAGGCATGTGAAGAGGAGAAAGCAGCCAAGGGGCCTGACAGGAAGAGCCATGTTGATGACCTTGAAAAGTCCCAAGGCCGCTTATAGGAGGGTTGGTGCATGGAGATGTTTTATGGTTGGAAGGAGAAGGTAAAATTTTCCATGTATTGAGAGGCTGTGGGATGCTGTTTCCATTTTTAGGCAACATAAAACTCGCTTTCTTTTTCTATGACCAACACAAATATGGCTTCTGTTCTGTTCTATATTTAGATTTTGGTCTTTGTTACGTTGATAAACAGAAGATAGAACAAAGAATTGACCCAATCAACGCCTAGTGTTCTAACAAATATCCGTTTGTTCTAACAAATATCGGTTAATATTCTCAATATAGAACAATATTAATAGTAATGAATCATATTAGATCCCTAAATTCTTCAAGAATCTCTAAGTTCTGCTCCAGATTGATACACCAGAAGCTTACAATACATAGACTGTTTCCATTACACACAACTCTGAAAACCGGTTGGTCTGATGCTTTGAAATGATGGATTTGGATGTTCTCTACTTGACGTTTTTTAAAGTCACTGCAGCTCCTGCTAGCATGGAACTTTCCCCAGTTAAACTCCTTGTACTTTTCAGGGTTTTGTTCATTCACTAGCTCATCCAATGGCTTAATCCCAGTTATTGATCTCTCTGCTCAAAGATCAAGCTCAAATCAGATACTAAACAATTGATTCAAAACTGGCAAGAAAAGTAGACTTAATGTAACATAAAAGATTATGTTTGTTCATTAGATTACTTTACCATGAAGTTACCTGAATTCAGATCAGATGGGTAATGAGGCCATTGATTGGTGAGAGTTCTTAGTTCTTTATCATCAGAATCAGCAGATGTCGGGATAAAAGAAGGATCAACCACCATGTAATCAAGCACTGCCTTCCAGTCTTTGACAATTTTGGTGTGCTCACTGTCACAGTAACCCATAGGATTCACCTCATCTCTTTCCATCTTTCTCCTCCTCCTCGAGGGACTGATCCAAAAACTCTTTTTATCAACCTTCTCAATTCTTTTCCGTGGTTCCACTGACAAACAATGATTGATCACCTGGAAAAATCCCCACTTCTCACATGCATTTCCTCTTACTGAGACTAGTTTTCCATTGTCTTACTGGGATTTCATCTACCTCTGATAAGTTGTTATTCATTTGATGTCTGTGATCACTTGGTCTTTACAAGGAGCATAAGTCAATTTCAGTTCCCAAAGGCACAGAAAATGATGGGATCATTCCATATCATTGTTAGTAATAGTTATTCAATGCAGAAAAGTCCAGTAAAATTAATAATCATTTAAAATCACATTCAATTTCGCTCATTTTGGTTTGATAATTAGTAAAATTACATTCAATTATCAGTATTAGATTATCATAATACATAAAGAGACTGAAATTATCTCAAGAAATTTATAGATTTACGGTAATTCGTCTTATATAATGATACTACCCAAAACTATAAAGAATACTTTCAATCGCTTTATCATTACTATACCAAACCAGTATTGACCTGTGGAAGCTTGTGGTTCTAACCAGGCCTTCATTTTCCACATTATCTTGCACTTACTGTTAGTGTTCTAATGACTTGTTCTTGACAAGTAACAGAACAAATGACAAATATTCAACATGGTTCGGTTGTTAACATCTTTCAAGTCATCCACATTATCCTAGTTGAATGTCAAAGATTGCAGGAAAAGATGCTTTCCTTCTTTTCCCATCACCTTTCTGCTTATGCATCCCATCAAAATGATAAAATGATGCACATTTGCACATTGAAAATACATCCCACTGAAAAGCACCCCACGGCAGAGATCAGTAATGTAGTGATATCTTCTTTCTTCCACGTGTGATGTTATGATTTTCAGAAATGACGCATCAACGACTCAACAACTGAACTAGCATTCATATTGGACCCTAGGTTTCCAACAAAGAAAAACTTATCATTTGGATTTGGATTTAGGTCATTTGAAATGAAAAAATCTAAATTGAACTATTTACATATAAACAGAATTGATGATCAAGCTGTAGGCATTGATGTGGAGATAACTACGTATGACAAATATTGAAGCCCATCCTGAATCTTGCCCACTGCGGCAGATCGATCAGCACGGAGATGTTCAGATAAGGCATTAGCTTTTTCCTGTATTGAAGCTTGAGGAAGTTTTTCATGGGACTCAGCTGTGGCACCCTTAATAGCAGCTACATAGGCTTCAGCTACATCAGATATTCCTGAACAAGACAACAAAAACCAACCCACCAGATGAGATTATCTTGCACCGGCTCCATGCTTATGAAGACACAGAAAACACAGAAATGGCAACAGAACAATACGAGGGTGATGAAAAAAAGTCAACTGTGTATGCGTGCAATAAAGGCTTCAACTCAAAATCAGGTCCCATTTTATGATGAAATGGAAGATACAAAAAGGCAATATAAACCTGTGATAAAGCTGTTGAAAACTGCTTCCACATATCCTGCCATTGATTGTGCCTTCATACGGATTATCTTAGCCTTTTCGACAGAATCTTCAGGCCAGTCAATGTTTATTAGGTCCCAGTTGCCATCTTCCTCTTGATCTTTGTTACTCTTCGATATGATGGATTTACCGAGTATCAGAAGTTGTGAAACTGCAGAACAGCATATTTCTGAGAGCCTCTGCATAGATACACATTCATCTTATTGAGAACGCTGTAAAGTAAAAGCCTCCTAAATGTTACAAGAACATAATAGATAAAGGGAAAGGCATGCTCATACATGAACTCCCTCTGAATGAAGAGTTTCTAGCCTGCCAGCTGTCCTTTGAATTATGTCATTAATACTTTGGCCAGCTAAGGAGCTAGTGAAACTGCAAAATGGCGGAAAAGTTCAAGTGCCTAAGAAAATATGACTAGAAATACGTAAGAGCAGTCATCGTTTTACCAATGAAATTTGGTGGCTTTCAATGCTCAAAATCACCTGGTCAAATGGTATTCTACCCAAAATGGCAAACTCTAGATGCATAGTGCAACATTTTTGAAGCAGGAAAATCGGTAAGCAGCTCATGCAATATCCATTAAAAAAAACGATTATATTCAGGGATAGACAAACCCCACATATATGAAACGAACAATCTGAATATTTCAGTCTCGGAAGTTGACAAAGAAAAAGTTAAAAAATAGCCACAAAACAGACAAATATGCCAAAAATCCTGACCATGTTATTTATTAACTTGGAATATTGATAGCGTTTCGGGTCATAAACCCATATTAACTTACTCTAGGAAGAATAGGAAGCAGGAACCGAACATGGGCCACAAACCCATGTTAACATATTCCAGAAGAGAGAAGAAGACAGAGCAGATAGTGAGTGATTCAGGGAGTGATGAATCAGCTAACGGTTAGACAATGAGTTGGTTAGAATTAGTTAGAGGAGAGAGAAGCTAATAGCTAATCAGAGGGGAGATAATATGTAAGGGAATGGGGGAGTACAGAGGGGTATCTTTTCTCTTTGCATTGTCTCAGCTGAAAGCTTGAGGGGCCATCGTTGGCTGGTAGTATTGGTTCTTGTAAATCCTACGAGGCTATTGCTAAGTATTTATAAAAATCCCTTATTATCATCCATTAGCTTATCAGTTTCTTGTGCCAATCTTCTGCCCAAAATGCTACTGAACTTGATGGGGGGAGTTAGGACAGTGTATCAATAAATTTGGCAAATCTTCTAGTAATCAGTCCCAAGTTCATTGAGGTAGGTTATGGTTATACATTTTCGTTTTTGATGGATAAATGAATAGTATTTGTGGAAAAAAGGAGTGATGGTATGCTTTATTATCAACCAAAGTGGTGTCAACAAAGAGCTTAAAGATTCTGTAGAGAATGGAAAAATCTAAACTCTCTACTAAGATTCAGGAGTTAACAAATTGAAGAATCTGCAGAAGTTGAGAATTACTTCCAGTTAACCTATACCAAATGTAGAGTCCTTGGCTGTTAACTGAAGATGCTGGTTTATGTATGATATTCTGATTTAACTTTGATAAGGGAAAACATACAGTTTTCGTGTTTAGCATACAATGACCTGAAATTTCATCCTTCTTGAAATATAATAGACTCCTAAGTTAATTTTTATCATTTAAATAGATTCCTTGCCAATGGGTTGCTAATTAAGCACAGCACCAGGATTGAGCGTGCTTGTCAATGGAAACCTTAATGCAGTTATGAATTTTATTTGACAAGTGCTAGAAAGAAAATGGACTCACAATTGTTTCAGAATTAAATGCCTATAGAAGTGATAAATTAAGTTTTTCATACAATTAAGCACAAGATATTGAACTTCCTTGCTTTCTATTGTTATTTTTGTTGTTAATATGAACAGATGATCTTTGACCTTCCATTCTCAATTGCTTTACTTGTGACGAGATGCTAGGTAATCACTTCTCTTAGTTAAGACCTCATTAATAGTTTTTTGGTTTTCTTTTCTCATTAGAAAATGACTCCTACCACCTATCATCCTACTCATAGTCGGACTCTTCCACCACCAGATCAAGGTAAGGAAAAGATTTCCTATGCATAATTTGTTTTATTGGGCTTTGGTTATGATATGGAAATTTTGGCACTTTAAGCCCTCGTACATTAGATTACTATGAGGTAGGCCTGAAAGTTATCTCTCAGTTTTTGCTGCTCTGATTTGTATGTGCATATATTGCTGTATTTTCTAACTCTGTTTATAATTAAATGTTTCTCTTGGTTGGAGGAAAGCATATTGTGTTTGATCAATTTTTATAGTATACATATTTCAGAATTGTGTAATGGATATGAAAATTTGGAACGAATGGAGACATGTAACAAGCTAAAGGAGTGATGAGCAAGGTGCAATATTAAAATTGCATGTCTAATAAATTTTCTTCATGTCTTGTTGGATAGGAAGAAATTACTTGTGGTAAATAATTTAAGATTCTTCAAGTAAGAAAATAATATGAGAGGAAAACTTAGGTTGAATATGAATGAAGTATCCTTTGATGACCAAGTTGACTATCATACCCTGAAATTACCAGCTTAACTTATGTACTTCCTGTTCCATCTCTTTGTTAGCTGTTATGTATTCAAGTTCATGCAACTCCATAGCATCCATAATAGTGCAACCTTGATTGCAAAAGGTTAAAAAGGATAATTGTAGTAAACCTTGATGTTAAATTTATTCAGTTTCAAGAATGGGTCACATGATGCATCCAAAAGAGAAATAACTTGATAAAATTTTCTAAGGTTAATTGTAAAAAAACTTTAACTTTACTCAATTTTGCAATAGTAGCCTGAACTTTAAAAAGTGACACTAAAATATTCAAACTTTAACTTGTTTGCAAAAATAGCCCAACATTAAGTTCTCAGTTAACGTTGTTGACATGGCATGTCATGTCAGATTTTCTTATTCGTCACATGGCTGCCACATTACACAATGTTGCCAAGTAGGATATTTATTTTGTTAATGAAAAGTATGTTAAAACTAATTAACCTTAAAATTATTCAGGCACTGTGGCACCATTGATTCCAAAGCTTATGAATCCACTGATTCCTAAAACCAGTCTTTAATAGAAATGGGTGCAAGAGAGATTCTGCAACAACTCATTCATGGTACAAGTCCTGCAAGTCCTCCTTTGATTGATGTTTTGGCTTCTGTTTTGAAACATAATGATAATAATATTTTACTCGTCGTACGAAGCAGAGGCCTATATAATGGGTCGAGTGATGTTGATTCCATTGCAAAGAGCTTTTTTAACAATCGGTTTGGTTTCATTGCTTCGTAGAAGTAAAAACACATTGAAAAATAGCAGGGAGGAGAAGGAAGCCCATTAGCTTTTCAATAAATGTGATACCACCATCTTATATGGTTGCCATGTTGCGAAAAGAAAAATCTAACATGAATATCAGGTTAGCAACGTTAACAAAGAACTTATAAGTCAGGTTATTTTTGCAAAAAATTGAAAGCTCGAGTACTTTAATGTCACTTTTTAAAGTTCGGACAAGTATTGTGAAATTGGGAATTTTTTTTTACAATTGCCCAATTTTCTAAGTTAAACCCATTAAGAACTTCTTCAATTAAGAATTGAATTCATTTTCTATAGATCATCTAGACAAAAATAGGAACATTGTTCACTTGAGATCAGTCAAGTAGAACGGCTTAGCTTAAGGACATATTAAATTCTTCAGCACATGAAATTTAAAGGAATATAATATGAACAAATTTCAATGATGATATTGCATTTTGAGGTCAGTGGGATAACTTTCTGACAGCACTGGTTTTTGCATAGATCCTAACACAAGTGCACACTTGAGATGGCATCAGGCCTGTAGTGTAATAAGGATATCTGGAAGCATACTAAAATGCATGTTGTTGGCATTGTGAAATGCATTTTGCAAAAGATTGTGCATAGAAAAGCTTTTGCATAGTTTAGCAAATAATCAGCTGTAAGTTTGTTAACTCTTATTGAGCGCTTCATCCAGTGTGTCTGAAATGATATAGCATCAACTTTACTCACACTCCTGAAACTTTGTTTGCAGTTATAACTACTGAAGCCAAAAATATTCTCCTGAGGAACTTCTATGAGCGAGCGGAGGACAAGGTTTGTAGTGAATTTGACGTCATTCAATTGGCTACTTAGTATTCATTAGAGCTTATTGGCGATTTTCTCTTCTTACAGTTGAGACTTAAGAGAGCTGCTTCTGAGCATCTAGTACCAGAGCATGGAAACAAGCACCCTAGGGCATCTCATTCATAAGAAACTTGAGTTGCTCGTATCAAATTCATGAATTCAACTGTTGGTGTATATATAAGTCATATCCCACATGCGTTTGGTTTAGTTAAAGGTATTGCTTATTGTTAAGAAAAGTGTAAAGCCATACGGTTAGATTTTGTAGGTACAAAAAGAGGTTACATCTGGGTGATGATATATCAAAGTCTTAATATTTTAGTAAACTGACATGTTGTGGAGCTTTGGTTGCAAGTCTTGTCTCTGCTTGCTACTTGCTAGGTGCTTCTTACCAAAATTGAGCTTATTACAATGCACATTGACGTTTTCCACTTCATTATTTCTTGCAATTCAAAGTTAGAATGTTGGTCAGAGGAAGCGGGTGCTAGTAAACACAAGAGTTGGTTTGTAGCAGCCACGGAGAGAAAATGAGATTGTATTATAGTCATTTTGCGTAGAAAATATGGTGAGAAATACGACATTCATCTCCCATAATCAAAAGTCACGCACTTGTTGCGCTTGCGAGTTTAGGTATACGACATAAAAAGTATTATCAGATCGTGCATGCATCTAACATAATTCTTATTTATCTATAAAACCCATTTTTCCTGAGCTAAAAGATGGAGTCTAGTAGTTGCTGGTCCATTAAACAAGAAGTTTACGCTTCTCGTTTTTGGGTCAGAATTGGAATTATTTTGAAGACTTCCTCACCAGATCATAATTTTAGGTCATTCAACATTTTCCGATTAAGAATTCTTGGCATAGTCAATGACAGTGTGCTCTAAAAATTGGCTTTGAATTCAACACAAGAAATTAGTTTTGTTTTCTTCGATGCTATAATTAAGTTAATTTACAGTGTATATTGAAAATAGTTATAACTAGAATAATAGAGTACCACATACAAATTACAAACATAAGCTCTGTTTTAACTTTTAAGCCAACATTTCAATATGTTTATTCTTTAGCATATTAGCATAATTAAAACGGTCAATCTAGTTGTGCTCTACCAACTCCCAAGAAACGATAAACAAAAGGCATCGGAATCGACCCTCTGTCGATAGTGGGTACTCCCACGTTTTAAACAAACAAAAGCCAACCACCAGAAATAAAAAGCAAAATAATAACACAAAACTCACTCGGTGTCACCACACAGCACAGCACAGCCCATTCCTTGGCAGAGAGACCTCGAGAGATGGCTATGTCTACCAACTTATACACCACATTTTCGCCAGTTACCACCAGCAGCAAGACCCACAGCGCCAAGGCCACCCTCTCCGCCCCTCCCATATGCACCATTAGACGTCCCACCTTCCTCCTACAATCGGCCCTTTGTCTACGGAGAACGCCCAAGTTTTCGATTACGGCTGCTGCGTCCACCGCCGTACAAGTAGACGAAACGACAACTTCTAGTAAAGCATCAAAGTCTCTGCCTTTCAGGGTGGGTCACGGGTTCGATCTCCACAGGTTGGAGCCTGGGTATCCTTTGATCATTGGTGGGATTGATGTGCCCCATGAGAGAGGCTGCGAGGCTCATTCTGATGGTATTTTTGTTTTCCTCTGATTCTTATTTGGGTTTCTGATTGATTTTTGTCTTTTAAGAACTGACCTGTTCAGAATTTATAATTTTTTTCTTGTCCGATTTTTGTACTTGATCATGAAGTGGACTACAAAGAGTAGTGCTTTTCTAAACTTTTTTGCTCAATTTAAAACAAAGCAACTTTGGCTTCTCAGGAATTGCTTGAATCTGACTTGGTCTCTAAGATAAGAAATTTAGGATCCAAAAAATTAGGCTTCTGATTATTTCTTTGTACGAGTTTCCGTGGGAGATAATTGGAAGTTAGACCCCCTTTTTTTTTCTTTCATGGAGTTGTTATTGATCTTGGCAGGTGATGTGTTATTGCACTGTGTTGTGGATGCAATATTGGGGGCACTAGGGCTCCCTGATATCGGACAGATTTTCCCTGATAACGATCCCAAGTGGAAAGGAGCACCGTCATCCGTATTTATCAAAGAAGCTGTGAGTCATTTGTTTGATCCATTTATGGGAAACTTAAAGATCTTAACTCCATTCCGAATTGTCAGCCTAGCTTCCTGATTGATACTTCCCGCATTTGGTAGTGGCCAATTATGCAATGGATGAAACCAAGTCTTTACCTGCTATTCTGTTCCAATGTTTTGATCTAAAACTCTTATTATTCATGTTAGCGTTGAAGGATCACTAGAATGTTCTTAGTTTCTGCCATTATGGAAGACAAAGATACTTCATATATGGGCTTCTCTGTTGACTTACAAACAATTATATGGAACTACTGCAGCCTTCTCTAGTTTGAACTGGAAACTTCGCAGGACATGGGTGCAATTTGTCATAGAAGTTCCTTTTCTGTAAATTCATGGCCCACAAAAACATATAATGCTTCTACCTGTAGTTTTAGTAATTCAAGTTCAATAGTTGTTATTGAAAAGGTTGCGTAGGTAATTATGATGTTACTTGTCATGTAAATGTTTAACTCATGTGCTTTCTTGTCCAGTCTGTCTTTAATAAGGCTCCTTTTTAGTGTTATAGTAGTCATCTCCGGGTGCAAGGAAAGCCTTTTGGGGTCGCAACCTGAAGGGTTTAGCTAAAATCATGGGGGGAAAAGTTACTTGCTGAAGGATATGATAGTATTCAATTTCATGCAGGCTCCTCTTTGTTGGACATATGACGGGTTTATCATGCTGTTGCATTATCTTAGTGTCTTTATGCGAGCTACTTGTGAATTTTTTTCTTCTTTATGCCCAAAAATCATACTAGAATTTTTGTGACGTGCTTGATTTCAGGTGAGACTCATGCACGAAGCTGGATATGAGATCGGAAATTTAGATGCGACCTTGATACTTCAAAAACCAAAACTCAGCCCATTCAAGGAGATTATCAGAAACAATTTGTCTGAGTTGCTCGGAGCAGACCCTTCTGTCGTAAATCTGAAAGCAAAAACTCATGAGAAGGTTGATAGTCTTGGCGAGAACAGAAGTATCGCTGCGCACACTGTTATTCTTCTCATGAAGAAGTAAATTGGTCATAGAAGCTCAAGTTTTGATTCTGGAGATTGTCCCTTAATCTTGTATAATATTACAAAAAGAACTGAGCTTGGAAGTTGCAATTGATAACTATTTATTTCACACTATGTTGACATCTTTCGTGAAGAAACCAAGATGATTGTAAAGTCAGTTTCTGTCGTACGATTGTAGCTAAATACTAGTATCTTGTGCACGATCAGTTGCTAAGATGTTAGCAATTTTATGTCACTTACACTGTATTCTCTACTTTTGAAATAAACATTTCTTTCTGCATCGGAACGTAGTTCAAGTCAAATGTTATGCGGAGCATTTATGGCTGCAACGAGCCTCCCCACGGTTGAAATTTACGTTTTGGAGCACAAAAATGTGTCGTAAAGATTCATATAAATAATTTTAGCATACTTGCTGCTTTATTCTTCACGTTAAAAAGAACTTTGTGGACTGAACTATGTGACCAAGATATCATTTTGTTGCTTCCCTGCATAAATTGTAAATTGTAAAGTTGAAAGAACGCCAGCAATCTGATATGAGTGACGCCTTTCCCTGTTGTAAATAACAACTTTATTTCAAAACATGAAAATTATCTGACCAGTAATTATGTTTATTTAAACTCTTGGGAGATAACAAGAGAAAACCTTTCTTAGGTGGATGCATTTTCATTTATAAAGCTATATGGTGATATATTTGGGCTTATGATATGTTGTGTCCAGCTATGTCATTTACACTTCAAGATAGAAACTGATCAAAGAAAAATTAAGATAACAATAATAAAGCAAAAAAATAAACATGGAGTTTTTTTAAACAAATAATTTATAATTTTAATTTAGATTAAAATGTCAGGACTCAATTCAAAAACCTTAACATGTGCAATAGTAACTAACATCAATTACTTTAGCTATTCAAACAAAGCCTTTCAAATGTTTTGCTCTGTAAATCATATATTAAATGCCCAAATTAACAAAACTAAAGTGTTAGTGAAACTAGATTAAATGTGACTCATAAATTAATATTCATGTACTAAATAATCCTAATTGGACTAAATTTTAGCACGCTCTTGGTGTACTATATAAATACAAGAGAAATATACCTTTTAAATTATTCTAATACAATACTAACAAGAGTCTCCTTTCTTGATATAAGCAAGGATGAATTCTTGTTACCCTAATGAACTTGAAAATCTAAAGGAAAGAGAAGAGAATTTGTACCATCTTAGTAAATGAGGAACCATACATATATTTGTATAAGGATAAATCTTAAGTTATCAGATTTGATTAAAATATGCAGTAAAGACATACAAAAATATACCATAAAGCATATTACACCATGAAATAAAAATATACACTAAACTATGTATTAGGGCATGCAAAATTAAGTTATAAGACATACAAAATACAACCATATGAGATGAAAGAAACAGCAGAATCTTTCATGACATGGAGCTTTCTCATGATCAATTCAGCAAGCGGCTAATACAACGCATCAAGCTCCAAATCAATAGACACAGACTTAAATTTTATGGAATGTCTAGTTTCCTCTTTTGTCTTTAATCCTTGTAATGACTGATAGTCATTAAGCTTTACTGACCTTACCTTGTATTGGAACATTATTTGTTTTCCTTTTAAGGCATAATACAATTCTTATTCTTAAAAAAATGCAAGAAATCTAATTAAATTAAGTAATCAATCATTTTAATTATACAACAAAACCAAGTACATATACTGACATGACATACTAAAATATGCAAGCTATATAACATTAAAGTTATATAATATTTAAATGATAATTAGACATCACAATGTCTAGAACATATTAGACATATGTGTAACATGAAATTTCGATCATAAGTTATTCACATAATTAAACACATGATAATAAGAAACCAAGATGGAACAATAAAACTCTCGTTTAAATTCAATGGTGAATATAGAAAAATAATAAAAATATTTTTGTAATCTCAATATTATACATATATGTATTCTACTTATTATAGTTATTGGAACCATCATAACTACAATTTCATATGTCATGAAATACAATTTAATGTACAATATGAAGTAATCCATCATAACCAACCAATATAAAAAAGGACACATTACATCCTTAAGCTTATCACTAACTTATATTTTCCTCAAACTTTTATCTCATCCATACATTTTACAGTCAAATATGAATTTTATTAAAAAAATAACTTATAAATTAGATTAATTTTTAAAATTGTATATTAGAATTAAGCATAAATATAAGTTGAAAAGTTAATAAATCTTAATATGGTAAAATCAATACCACATTTAAACAATAGAAACTATAACTCTTCATACTTGAAAGTATAATTAGATATAGGCATGTAACAACACATGCACAATAATATATATTTAGTTGTAAGAAGAAAAATAATTATTATAAATATTACCCAAAAAGAATCATCTAACAAAAACTTAATAAAATTAAAAAGTTTGGTGACATAGTAATCAATTTATTATTATTGACCTAATGGGTATCCAAAAAGAGGATATGTTGTAACTTTAATTTTAAAAACCTGTAATGACAAATAATGGAACACTTGATGTGCCAAAAATAATTAATAGTCCAAACAATAATAAAAATCATAAATAATATCACAAATATGTATATATTACCTAATATATGATGTTATAAAATAAGAGATAACAGGCAATACAGAAATATTATTAATCTCTTTGAATCAATAGTCTTGCAATTTTAAGTCTTCAATCAACATATACTACAAGTGTCTAATCAAAATATAATATAACAAGAATTCTCATAAATGTAAATTATACAACAAAACCAATAATAGTACACAAGAGAAAAATATAATAACTAAAGAGATAAGAAAAGACATGAAAACTATGATTTATAGTAATGCAATCGTCAATGATTTTTGTCTAGATTCCAAAGTCCAATCGAGAATTTCAAATCCATTATTTGCTTTGTTTTGAAAGGTGAAGAGAAAATTCGTATAACTTATCCTTTTACTTAAAGATTTCCCACTCCAACAAATAATGTGCCAATCAATGTTATGAATACCGTACCTGGCTCGGTACCGGATTGGGTTCTAAAATGGAATTGTACCGGTACCAGGTACCGTTTCGAGATATTTTTTAAATTTATAAAATATTCCCTAAGCTTTTTAAAAATTGCAAAATAGTTCATATTGATATATTATACAGCTATACTGTATACTTTACTAGTTTACTGTTTACATCAACCATGCTTTCAAAAATCTTAATAATAAATAATAATGACAATT
>JANITX010000211.1:53490972-53507133 GCA_027564395.1 Erythroxylum ulei | reverse complement strand
CACTCGGTCACAACAAAGTAACAAATGGAAAGTGAGTCTCATGTGCACTGCATATGCATGATATGAATGATTATAATGTGTTGAATGTAAAATATGAAACGATGGATCAAGTGTATGTTATTTACTATGATTATCAAATAAATGATGTAAATTGTGTGTTATGTGACCGAGTGAGGCATCGATGATGGTCACTTACTAAGTTCACAAACCTCACCTAAAATTTGCATCTATTTTTCAGGCTCAGATGAGTACCTCGTTAGACAAACGAGAGTATACTTACTACATTCAAGCAAGAGATAGAGGTCGGGATCAGTTAGCATCTACATTTATACTTTCTTATTTATGTATTCCGCAATTTTTGTATAATGTGTATTTGAATATGTTTATGCATGTAATATCTTTCCATATCGAAAAGGTCTATAAATGAGAATGAATTGGAGTGTAGCGTTAACAAATGTGATTTTTTATGTTATGAAAGAAAAGATTGGGCCCGATTTTGATAACTGATTTCTGTATATGCTTATATTTAAAAAGAAATTTGTACTGAGAGTTTGAGCGATTGATTGTTCTAGCATGCCACCCTCGTAGGATACGGACCCGAACATCACTCAAGATGTCGGGTACGTGTCTGGCGAGAGTGGGGTGTTACAATTACTTAATTATTGGTTATCCTAATCGGTGGGATTTTTCCCAAAAGGCTAAAAAAAAGGCTATTGGAAAGGCTATAGTGGCAGTTATGAATGAAGTGGAATCTAAAGGAGAGGAAATGTTAGTGCCTATGGCAAATATTGTTCATTTAGGTATTGTGGGTAAGACAAATGCTTTATATACAATTTACAGGAAAAATATATGGATTATTGATATAAGTGCATCCAATCAGGATTAGAAATTCTAGCTAATTACAGTCCACCAGTCCATCCCCTCAATCCATTGTTTCCACAGCTGATGGTAGTATATGCTCTATTGTTAGGCAAGGATCTTTTACCTTGTCTAATTCTCTTACACTAAATTCAGTCTTAGTCATGCCATCTCTTGAGTATAACTCCTATCTTGTGCATATATTATTTTACCTCTAACATGTACTATAACTTTTTGGCCTTCATTATATGTTTTTTAGGATATTATGACCTAGAAGACTCATGGTTATGGTGTTAAATAAGGCAAGCTATATTACTTGGAATTAATAGAGAATGGAAGACAAAAATTCCGTAATGCATATAAGAATAATGTCAAGAAAAAGCCCAACCAAATGTCTAGTTATGACATCAACAATTAGGTCATCTTTCTTTTGACTATCTTAGAAAATTAGCTCCACATCTTTTTTCAAACTTAAGTGATTCAAATTTTCATTGTGATGTTTGTGAACTTGTGAGAAGTCATTGTGTTCCTTATTTACCTAGTTTAAATAGAAGTTCTGAGTCATTTGTAGTTATACATTCGGATGTATGGGGATAAGCAAAAATTCCTTCATTGTCTAAGGCTAAATACTTTGTTATGTTTATTGATTAATGTATCCATATGACTTGGATATCACTACTTATGAAAAAGAAAGTGATGTTCATATAACATTTCGATAATTTCGCAACATGGTGAGTACTCAATATCAAAAACCAATTCAAGTGTGGGAGACTGATAGTTCCATAGAATTTATGGATGCTACTCTTAGAAATTTTTTGAATCAACTTGGAATTTGGCATCAGACCTAGTGCACTTATACTTAATGGAAAAGAGGAATAGACAAATATTAGAGCTGGTCTGTACTGCTCTTTTTGGGATGAACATGTCACGTTTTTATTGGGGAGAGGAAGTAAAAATCTGTGATTTATCTCATCAATAGATCACCATCTTGAGTTCTAGATTTTCAAACTCCTCAACATAAACTAAAATCCTTACTTTTAATTCCTCATCTCCCTAGCTTTAAGCCTATTTTTTAGTTGTATAGTGTATGTTCATATCCCTAACATCATGACAACTAAACTTTTTATGTAAAAAGACGTGTATTTTTTGGATATTCAAATTTTTAAAAGGGGTATCGATGTTATGATCCTTAAACTCAAAAATTGTATGTAATGATGGATGCCTCTTTTTGAGAGTTAGAACCATATTATTTAGGGGTAGTTTTAACATCTTCCCTTCAAGGGGAGAATATTGGTAGAGGGAATATGGTATAAGGAATATTAGGAAATACAAATGAGTGCTTAGAACTAGATAAAGTTATCAATATTCTAGGCAATGTAGATGAGTGCTTCGAAATGGAAGAAGTTGATAACGACCACAATCATGAAGAACAACCTAGTAATACAAACTTGCCTACTTTAACACCACTAACCGAAGTGTCTATCCAGAATATCCAAAATGGAAACTCTCAGGTAATCTCAAGTTTAGTATCTAATAATTTTAATAATGAATTTTTTATTCTTCTTCTGAGATACCCATAAAGATTGAACAATTGTGTACCAAAGAAACAATATGAATTTGATCTCAGTGCCAATGTCAAATACCCTATCAATAATTGTGTTTCTACTAAAAAAATTGTATGAGTCATATGCACTTTTTGTTAATCAATTATCCAATATTTATGTTCCTAGTAATGTGCAGAAAGCTTTGAATGATCCAAAGTGGACTAAGGAAATGAATAAAGAGATGGAAGCCTTGCAAAGGAACTCTACTTAGGACCTTGTTTCATTACTCGAAAGAAAGAAAACAATTGGGTGTAAATGGGTATATATGGTGAAACTTAAGACTGATGGGAGCATCAACATATATAAAGTGAGGCTAGCTGAAAAAGGTTATACAGAAAATTATTGAGTAGATTACCAGGAGACCTTTGCACCAATATCCAAGCTAGAAATAGTCCACATTCTTAACTATATTATAGCAAATTGAGAACGTCCCCTAAAATAGTTTGATGCTAAGAATGTTTTCCTCAATGGGGATTGAGAAGAAGAGGAATACATAGAGCTACCACTAGGTATGAAGCTTGGTTCATCAAATAGAAATAAAGTTTACAAGTTGAAAAAGATCATTGTATGGGCTTAAGGGATCACCTAGAGCCTAGCTTGGGAGATTTTCGAAGAAAATGAAAAATTTTGGTTAAAAAAAAGTGGTGTAGATAATACCTTATTTACAAAACATGAAGGAGGCAATGTTATAATTTTAGTTATGTATGTTAATGACATCGTATTGACAGGAGATGATTGGGAATTAATGAAAATTCTACAAGAAAACTTAGCCATTAAATTTGAAATGAATGACCTAGGATAACTTAGATATTTCCTAGGTATTGAGGTAATAAGGATAGATCAATGAATTTCTCTTTCATAAAGAAAATACATACTTAGCCTCTTGACTGAAACTGGAATGCTTGCCTAAAAACCAAGTGACACACCTATGGAAATGAATCATAAGCTTTGAATTTTCCCAAATCAAATTCCAACAGATATAGGGTGTTATCAACGATTAGTTAGGAGTTTCATTTATCAGTCTCATACTAGGTTAGATATAGTGTACGCAGTGAGTGTTATTAGTAAATTGACGCATCAGTCAAGTGAAGAATGCATGGATGCAGTATACCAAAATCTTGAGGTACTTGATAGGCACTCCAGGAAAAGGTTTGTTCTTCTAAAAGAATAACGTTTCCAACATTGAAGGATACACTGCTGCAGATTGGGCAGGTTGATTGGACTATTTTATGAGTAGTCAAAATTTAATATCGGCAAGTACAGGTCAATCCCACAAGGACGATAATTACTAGTAATTACTAATATTCTATTATCTAGCCTACATATTGATTGTGGTTTAATTAATGAAACTAAAATTAAACAATTAAAGTAAACAAGTAGTACAAACTAAAGCAAGGAATTGGTGAAACTAAATTAATTACCGATATCAGAAAAATTAGTACCTAGGCTTCGAATCCACCTAAATTAATGATTTTTTAATTAATTAGAACGTGGATATTCCTAAGGTGTGCTAGTACCTAACCTTAAGTCTACTATCATCTAATCCTAAAATCTTTAACCGAATTACTCAGGGTAAAAATTTATAGGATTGCATTATCGTATTATGAATCCCTCTATTAGGTTTGACCCTAATTTAGAAGATTTAGATCGTCCTATCTTAGACTGCAATAAACTCTTTTCAATTATTATAGATCTATTCAAACCTAGGATTTTTTAATCGTTAAGTATGAAATCAAATAAAATTCTAACAGTCATATCAATAGACAATAAATAAAACAGATAATTGGATCTCAATAATCATTAAACACAATTGCATTCACAAGTGAATCAAAACATGTCAAAGTATTCAATTAGGGTTCATCTGACCTAGATGCTAATAGAAAATTTAGTTATTCATCGGCAAACACAAAATCATATCCATATAAAAAGAGAACAAAATAGAAAACATCAGAATCACAATTCTAAATCTCCCTGATTGTTCTCTGTTGCATATTTTAACGATATAGATATTCAATCTTGTGTTCTGATGGATTTATCGACAAAAATCCCACATCTTCTACTCCTCAAGCCCTAAATTACCTCTGGAATTGCCTCAGAACCTATGAGAATAATGCCATCCATTTCCCCCTTTTTTGCCTCTGAAATGTCAAATTTATATGAAAACCTAAATTTTTGGATTATGCAAGGTTGTGTGCATGGTTGTGCATAAGAACATGCATAATTGGAAATCGTTGAATATTACGAAAGTACACAGTCATGCACTCCTTCCAAATTGCTAATTTTCTATTTTACGTCACGTTTTGTCCAAATTCCTCTCCTTTAAGTCTATGAAGGCAATTATCACATGTAAACACACTTGAAGCATATTAAGCACCAAATATATAACAAAATTATAAAATATCAAGAAAGAATACATTAAATACGTGGTAAAAATATAATCAATTAACCATCTATCAAATATCCCCACACTTAAAGTTTTTTTTCTTGTCCTCAACAAACTATAATCAAAATTACAACATCAATCCATTATCAATCTCAATATGTCTATTTATATACCAGACATCATTATATCTTACTGAATCAAATTAACATGCAATCATAATCAAGTTGTCATAAAATTAACTTCCTAAGTAATATTAGTAATAATCACATCAACAATCACATTGAAATCAAAACTATACCTCTTTAGACCCTCACCAGGATTTTTCTCAACGCACTTAAGTGTTTAGGGTGAAAGTGTCAAGACTCTCAATCAATGAATAGTAGAATTCTTATAATAGGCTTGCAGTAAAATCAAATCCCCACCACTTATGTAAAAACTAGAAACAAAAATCAAAAGGTCTTTATATAAGTTGTAATGGGGCTTTTGTAAAGTATGAATGGGCTAATAAAAAGGTTGAATTGAAGAAATTTATTACAGTAAATAATATAAGAAATTTTTACAAAACATACATAAGTCCTTTCAATGTAACTCAATCGGTACTACTCACTTTTTTTTAACCATAAACATTCAGTACTACAATTCAAGAAGTATTGGACCTTTCACAAATTTCAGGTCTCAATAAATAAATAAAGGAAATAACCTTTAAGGTTCAAATTAATAAATGGGTCTTAAAATAAAAATTAGGTTAATATTAATATGTGGTTTTAATTAACAAAAATGGCTAAGGGTCAACTTGATTATTCCTAAAGGTTGATCTTTTGGGTATGGTAAAGTCAACAAAAAAGGCTTTAAAAAGTTGGTTAATCTAATTTCCTTTATCATGTTAATGCTTCTAATTTAAAAAATATGGTCTCAACATGCACAAGTTCCAAAATTATCCTACTATGCAATGATAACACACATGAAAGAATAACAAGAGCTTTAAAAAATTATGAAAATTTGCTTTTAGGCTCAAAAGCTCACAAAAAAGAATAGGTGTATGTGTTTAAGTAATATGCAATTTCATTCAACTTGAAAATTTCAATGATTATGAAAAATATGACTTAAAAAACTAATTTCATCCTAACCATCATCCTTTTGCACACCAATTCAAATCGATATTCAACAATAATGTATAGTATTAAAAGATAGACCTTAATTAATTCAAGAAATTATTTAATAGAAGTTATAATCAAGATTATAATAAACTTGAAGAATTCAGTTAAAAATTCAGAGTTTGGTTAACTCATCCCTGCATTTAAAATTGGACATTGTCTAATTTACAGAATACAATTAAATATGCAAGTGAAAGGTTTGGTACTTTCCTGATTGTGGCAATTTCTTAATCCATCCGATGTTAACTTAACCTTGCAAAAATAAAAGAAAATGAAAGGATAAAAAGAAATAAAGGAAATAACAATAAAAATAACATAATTGTAAACAATCAAACAATAAAAAAGAAATATAAATATGAAAGTAATATAACAAACGTAAATTCTAAATCTTGGGTTGTCTCCCATGGAGCATTTAGTTAACATCTCTAGCTCAACGCATTTGAGCATGTAAAATATAAAGACGACGTGTCTAAACATGCAGAATAATTTGTATATGTTTTAATTGTACAACTTTAAATTTTAATCTGTAACGTAATGATCCTCGCATATAATCATTAAAACACATAACAATCTATTCCTGAGTGATAATTATTCTCATTTTCTCCAAGATGTTTAACTTGTATAAAAAATAAAAAGATTTAAAACTTGATTTAAAACAAAACATAAAATAAAATAAATTCAAAATCATGGGTTGCCTCCCACGCATTGCTTTTTTTATCGTCACTAGCTCAACATACTTCTTTCGCTCAATCTGGTTCAAGTGATTCATGTTATTTTAGCGTAATCATAGGTTTCACAAGTTTTATGGAAGCTAACTAACTGTGCTTTCTACCACCTTTCTTCCTTGGTTTATTCTTTTAGTTATTCTTTTGAATTTGTGGCTTCTTTGGTGGATCCTTGTGAGTGGAGTCCTGTAAAAATTCTTTACAATTTTTTGTTATCTTGATTACGCCCACCAATTCAAAGAGATTTTTCTTACCATCATATACCTTAAATGAAATCCTTTCATCCCCTACTTTCACAGTTAACTTGCCTCTGTCAACGTCTATAAGAGAATTGGTGGTAGCTAAAAATGGTCGCCCAAGGACGATGGGTATTTCTATATCCTCATCTATGTTCAAAATGGTGAAATCAGTTAGGAAGGTGAATTTTTCTACGTTGTTAGTGTTAACTCACCTAATTCTGTCTTCTTGCTTGAAGTATAAGGCATCAGATTAATGCCAACTCCTAAGTCCACACAAGCCATATCGAATTTAACACTACTAATAGTACAAGGAATATAAAAATTCCCTAGGTTAGCTTGCTTCTATGGTAGTGTTGCTACTTCATTGGAGCTCTTCTTACTTGACTCTTCCTTCTCCAACTTCTTTAGTTCCTCTGTGTTTGATTAGATATCTTCCTATAATTCGGAGCTCTTAGGTCTATGCGGAAGGAGTTTATCATAAGGAAATTCTTCTTTGAGTTTCTTCAACAAACCAATGACATAATCAACTCTTCTTCCATTTCTTTTCTCTTGGGTTGCGTAGGGATTAGAATAGAAGGTTAAGATTCCTTGCGAAGCTTCTTTGCACTGGACTAATGATTGCCATTATATTTTCCCTCTGATTTATTTCAATTGTGCTTGACAAACTCCCTTTAGGTCTCTCTACCACTAATTTTACTAGTTGGTCAAATTTTATTTTCAAATTTCATATGAATGCTTCTGTTTACTGATGATTTGCCCTTGAATCCTGAATAAGTTCCAATATCATCTCATCCATACTCAGTTTCCTTAGTTGTGATGTTCATGCTTAAAATCCTAATGGAGGTTTGTTCCTTTGATGTCCTTGATTTCCCCATGAGAAGTTAGGGTTGCTTCTCCATCCCGGATTGTATATGTTACTATAAGGGTTATTTTGGTTTCTTGGAATGTTACCTAAATAGTCTAAATGTTCAGGTTGATTTGATTGACAATCTTGTCCTAGATGATCTAACCCACATGATTTTCACTGCATCAATCTTCCCTATAAAGCCATAATAATGTTGTCTATCTTTGCTTAGGGCTTCCACTTCACTCACAAATCTCGTTACTACATCTACTTTGTATACTCCAAATAGCCTACTAGTGGTTCGTGCTTTAGCTGAGCACTATTGGTAGTTATTCATGGTCATGTCCTCTATCAACTCTTAGGCTACTTTAGGTGTCTTATTATTCAGTGTCCCTCTAGCTGCTACATCAATTGAAAGCCTCGTATTCTGATTTATCCCGTTATATAACGTTTGGATTTGTATCCATAGAGGTAATCCATGATGTGGGCATCACTGAAGCATCTCCTTAAATCTCTCCTAAGTGTCGTTCCTTAGCTTTGCAATCTTTGTAGGAGGAAAGTATTTCAATAAAAAAATTTCCACCACTTGATCCCAGGTGATAAGTGACGAATGTGGCATAGAATTAAGCCACTGCTTTGCTTTTCCTTACATGGAGAAAGGAAATAGACATAGTCTGACGGCATCATCGTTCACTACATTTATTTTGAAAGTATCGTAGTTCTCTAAAAAGTTATAGATGTTCACGTTAGGATCCTCATCTTAGAGTCCCTCAAATTGGACTGATTGTTACACCATCTGCATGATGCTCGACTTGATCTCAAAGTTGTTTGCTTATACAATTGTTCTCATGATGTTGGATTATGTGCTATTTAAGTCTAGCCTAGCATAGTCGAACACTATTTATGGTTGGTCCACCACGTTACACGATCCTTTGGATTCTACGTGACCTTCCAAGTCCTATATTCAACGATCTAATTCAAACTCCCTAAGGTTTGTTTTATGACGATTCCTAAACACATTTCTTTCTATCTCAGGATTGACATCAAATAAGTTTTCAGTGTTGCTCTAGGTTATAAACTGACCTATATTCTAAGCCTAAACTAAGGAAATAAACTAACTAACAAAAAATAAATTAAATAATTAAAGTAAAAACAATCAATTAAAGCAAAACAAATTAAATAAAAACAAATAATTAAAGCAAATAAACAAACAAAAGAAATGAATAGATTAATAAAACTTAAGTCTTCCTAATCTCATCGTCCCCGAAATCAGTGTCAAAAACTTAATTGGAATATTTCATTAGTAGCCAAAATTTAATACCGCCAGTGCATGGTATAGTTGTAACCATTATCGGCAAATACAGATTGATCCTACAAGGACAGTAAGTACTAATAATTACTATAATTTTATTATCTAGCTTACATATTGATTGTGGTTGAATTAATGAAACTAAAATTAAACAATTAAAGTAAACAAGCAGTATGAATTAAAGCAAGAAATTGGTGACACTAAATTAATTGCCGATATCAGAAAATTAATACTTAGGCTTCAAATCCCCCTAAACCATTAACCAATTGAATATTAGTTATGCAATTATGTTGTCGATTAATTAGACCGTGGAGATTCCTAAGGTATGCTAGTAGCTAACCTTGAGTCTACTAATAACTAATCCTAAGGTCCCTAACTAAATTACTCAGGTTAAAACTTATAGGATTACGCTATCATATTATGAATCCCTCTATTAGGTTTGACCATAATCCAGAAGATTTATATTGTCCTATCTATATAATTGAAAGAAACTCTTTTCAATTATCATAGACCTATTCAAACCTAGGATTTCTCAATCGTTAAGCACGAAATCAAATTAAAGTCTAAAATTCATATTAATAGATAATAAATAAAACAGATAATTGGATCTCAATAATCAATAAACACAATTACATTCATAAAAGAATCAAATCATGTCAAAGTATTCAACTAGGGTTCATCTAACCTAGATACTAATAGAAAATTTAACTATACATTGGTAAACACAAAATCATATCCATATAAATAGAAAATAGAATAGAAAACATCGGAATCATAATTCTAAATCTCCCTGATTGTTCTCTATTGCATATTCTGATAATGCGGATGTTCAATCTTGTGTTCTAATGGATCTGTCCATAAAAATCCCATGTCTTTCGCTCTTTAAGCTCCAAATCACCTTAGAACTGCCTCTTAACCTCTAAGAATGATGCTAGTTGCTTCCTCCCTTTCTTCCTCTAAAATTTCGAATTTATATGAAAAACTAAATTTTTTTATTATGCACTGTCATGTGCACAACCGTGCATAGGAGCATGCATAATTGGAAATTGCAGGATATTGCAAAAATGCTCGAGCGTGTAAAAGTGCATGACCGTGTATTCCTTCCAGATTGCTGATTTTTTGTATTATGCCACATTTTCATGTAAATTCCTCTCCTTTAAGTCCATGGAGGCAATTATCACCTGTAAATGCATTAAAAGCATACTAAGCACCAAATATATAACAAAAGTATAAAATATTAAGCAAGAATTAAATATGGGGTAAAAATATAATCAATTAACCATTTATCACAAGTGATCTAGCAATCAAAAAATCTACATCTAGTTGTTTTACTTTTATTGAAGGAAATCTTGTAACTTAGAAAAGCAAGAAGCAAAAGGTTGTTGCAAGGTTAAGTGCAGAAGCTGAGTTTTTAGGTATGGCTTATGGAATATGTGAATTATTATAGATTAAGCATGTTTGATCAAATCTAGAGATCGATAAATCTTTATTGTGATAATAAGGCTGCTATTGAGATTGCACAAAATCCTTTACAACATGATCGTACTAAACATGTTGAAATTGACATACATTTCATCAAGGAAAAGTTAGATCAAAAGATTATTCAGTTTCTATATGTCAAGTCCAAAGATCAATTTACTAATGTCCTTATAAAGGAAGTTTCAGAAACAGCATTTCATAATGTGATTGGCAAGTTTGGCATGCTGAATATTTATTCTCCAACTTGAGGGGGAAACGTAATTTGTTGATTTGTTGTATATATAAGGATAATTATAGTCTGTCATACTAGATAAACATAGGAGAAATATTTTAGGGATTGATCAAGTAATTATATAGATCTATTACAGTTTTTCTTAGAATATAATTCTATCTAGAGTGCAATTGTATATCTATATATTGCCTCTATACGATAGAAGAATGTACTAAAAAAAATTTTTACGTTAAAACACTATTGGTTTACATTTCTTCCAACACTTCACTTCATGAAGGGAAACTATTATACTTTCTTACATATATGCTCATTCAAGAACAACAAGGAACTAAGAATGGTGCACTTAGTGAGAATATAAAGTTGTAGTTGCCAATGCCACATAAACAACGGGAAGTTTGAACTGGGATGGGGGTGTTATATTTTACTATTTTTATGGTCACATACTACCTTGAGATTTTATTGAAAACATTTAAAAAATAAGAATAATAAAAAATAATATAATTAAAACATATATATTTTGGATTTTAGAAATTAATACAAATATTTTATAATTTCTTTTCAAAAAACTATATATATTTATTTATTTCGGTCAAAACTTCTAGAAATTTAGGGATAAAAATTATCAAGATTTATTTTACTTTGTTTCTTGTCTCTGTAACTCTTTAGCCAATTTTATTGCAGTTACTTTAATTTGTTGAATTTTTTCTTTAAGCTTTTAAGATAAAAAATATTTAAGATAAGAAATAATATATCATTTCTCCTGCTATTCTCCTCCTAATTTTCTTCTTTCTTAATCTATTATCTCTTGCTATTCCCTTATTTTTCCTAATTTACTTTATTGTTTTAGAATGATTTTTAAATAACCTTTTGGTTATATTTTTGTTTTTACCTTTTATAACTCAATGTTGAGCCTTGTGCCTCTGACCTCTGAAGCTTTTCTACCGCTTTCACAAGCTACCTCCTTCATCTTTTTCCTTGCAACTATTCACTCTCTTGTGATTACTTTCCCTGTGTAAGTTGAACCTTCAACAATATCATCTCTCTAACTCTAGGGAAGTAGATGAACTTAGCATTAGGTCTTAAGATATGCTGCTCTTTATTTAGTTCTCCATTGTTGTCCTCTTAATATCTAAATAAAAATTTCCAAATTAAAATGTACCTTAACTAGTACTTAATTCAAAAGTTAATATCCATATAACCTTGAACTCAAATGTAAACTCAAACATAGAATAATGAATATCTTAATACTTAATAAGTATCAGATATTTCGAATACTAAACATCTTATATTTCGAATACTAAACATCTTCAACATAATATCTATATAAATTGACTTAGAATAAACATTCTTTAAATCCAATAAAAGTTGTTTTTGGCCTATCGTATACTCAATAAAGGAAAATATGAATTATTATTCTCTCTATAAGCAATATGTCTCTTCATACTTCTATTGAATAAGACAACTATACTCTTGTCATCCACCTTGCAAGATGATAAATCCATAATCATTTCTAAAACAAACTTTTTAAATTCATTATGAAAGTGAATATTTCAATGTCTCATAATATTTTAGCTATACGTCAAATGTATTAATAAAGCACTAGTTCCAACTAGATGTATTGTCATGAAATTTGAACCTTTTAAATTTTATCTTACTCCTACTACTTATCTCTATAACCATTCTCCTATAACTTTTCATTTGAAAAGAAAATTTTGTTTAATGTTATCTATAAGATTATATCCATACTTTTAGATATGTCAATTTGAATGTTTGTAGGTAAGTTGTTGTACTAAGGATAACAATAAAAGAAATAAATATTGCACTATACAATATCTTATATTGTATCTTCCTTTCTCAAGCAAATTCATACTATTATGGAATTTAGTTGTGGAAGTTTTTACTAAAGAATATCATTCCTTATAGATAACAAAAAAAAATTAATTTAGTATTCTCATTTCTTAATTTCTACTTAAATTTAAATAATTTAAAATTTTTAGAAATTTAAAGCAATATTTCATTTAATAAATATGAATTTATCATATGAATTCGTTAGTCAATTTAATGAAATACATGTGCCATCCTTTTATGAATTGTTATTAAATCCAACACATCACATGTATAAAATTTAATAATTCAATACCATCATCACCCTTTCACCTAAATTTTATTTGGTTATTTTCAACATAATAAGTTTCACACGATTCATTATCAAAAGAATACATACATCTTTGTGTAATAGCCCATTTCCATACTAACAATTAGAACCCTAGAATATTGCACATGGCCATATCATTGAGAATTCATGAATTGAATTTCATTCACATGCATATCATTAGCATACACACATGAATTATGAATTAGTACACGTTCAAAGATAATGTATGCACTCAATTGATATATTTGGGGTATGAAAGGTTTAAAATGATCATGTTATGAATTGTGTATTGTTTATGTCTTGAATTTTGGCTTGGTAGACAATAATTAGTAAACTTCGAATTTATTGTTACAATTGGAAAATTGATTAATTAAAATGTACATTTGGTCTAGGAAAAATTCCAAGTGATAAGACAAATTGACACGTAGAAAATTAAGATAACTAAGCCTATGAATTAGTGACATTTGACATGGAAAATTAAGTAACAATTGGCATAGCTAATTAATTGACAAATGGCGACAATGGTTGTATGAAAAATGGACTAAGTAACTAAGTGATATAAGGCAGCATATATACATGACAAATGAAGTACATGCCTAATGACAAATGTTAATCTAAGAAAATGACACCTTGCACCTAGTTGAATTAAGAAAATGCTGGAAAAGTTTATGTTGAATTCATTTCTCTTTTTTTTCACTCTCTCCACCGAAACTTGCTCCCATCTCACATCTCTGTATTTTGGCTTAAGTCTTTCTAAATTGCTACACCAAATCCATGTTTTTACCCTTCACAAGATAGTCATAGAACCAGAAAATTGTTGTTCTTATTGTGGTCTTTTATCCTAGCCGAAAACCAACCTATTTCTACCTTGAATTGGTGATGATCTTGCATGCATGGAGAGCTAAGTTGGCTTGGTCTCTGAGCTGGAATTTTAGCTAGACAAGTAAGTAAAAGATTGATCTTTATGGCATGTTTTAATATAAATATTATGATGATTGAATTGGGATGGATTTTATATGATGTTGATGATGAAGTGTGCTAGAAAATGATACATGAATTGGATACTATTCTGTTTTGTTCTTGATGTATAAAAACCGTAGGTTCTAGGTTGTTTTATGGATGAATTAGATTGAGATTTGAAGTATAAATGAAGGTGGATTTATTGTAAAGAAAGGTGTTATTGAAGTGTTCTTGAATCTGAAAAATTAGAGCTATAGGTGTGTTTGTAAAAAGTGACTGTTAATGTCATAAGTGAGCATAATTTTGTAAGCCTTAGTGTAACGAATAAGGAAGTTAAATTAAACTAAAATGAAGTTACCTTAAAGGACATGAAATCTGGATATTTTCAGGTGTTAGTGATGTCTTTAAGCTTGTAAAATTCGTGAAGTATTAAAGGTAGTAAAGTTACACAAAATAGTGATGTTGATGACAAATTTTGGAATTTTAATTTCATCCTTATGTACATGTCGAACCAGCTGAGAAATTTCACTCTAAATTGGTATATTTGGACTTGATTAAGGCTAGGAAAGAGCCTGGATTATTGCTTGATTAATTGGTTAAGAGCTTGATAATTTTATGTATGTAATTGTTGTCATAACCTAAGAATGGACTGTTTTGATGTGGTTGAGTTCAATCTGGAAATTTTGATTTGTTGAAGGAATAAATGAGTTCTTTTAATGCAAACTTGATCTTAAGGTCCTAAGTAATGTGTATAAGGTATGGATGAATTAGCATTGGAGAACATGGAGTAATTATGAATGAGAATTGTGTAAATGAATGAATATATATTGCTGCGCAAAGTTTGGCGAATGTATAGATCTAGCTTACTGAAATTCTAGATTTAAAGTAACAATTGTGTGTGGATTATAAAAGGCTTTTTGATCATGAAAATGTTCAAGGATAAGTGTAATGTATGGTTGATGAATTTGGAGTAAATCAAGCTAACTTAAAGGTACAAACTTGATTGCAAAATGGTAGTACGCAAAATATGATGTTTGAATGGTCTTAGGGTGTATAAGCACAAATTGAATAGTTAAGATCTATTTATAAGAATACATACTCGAGAAAGTCAATTGAGAACTCATTGAACATAACACATATACATGTGTATGATTGAGTACTTATTTGATTAAACAAGTTAATAATGTGTACATATGTGTGTATTGCATGATTTAGAAGCACAAATTGACCGATAGCTTCCGGACATTGCCGGCTCGTCAAGGCAATAGCTATCTGGAGCATACTGTGAATTAACCTAGATGTTTACTCACTATATTTAAATTGTTCTTAATTAACTGTTAGATAATGAACTGTTACTGATATGATTGTGTTATTTCCGGACATTGATGTTTCGAGGAGTTTGATATTCAGGGCTATATTGGAAGTGTTTGCAAATTGAATGTGAATATGGAAATTGTGTTCTCAACTATATGTTGAATGCCAAACTTAGATCCAATGAATGTGTTATATGACTGTGCACACTGAATGAGAGTTATTGATAGCATAATACGTGATTTGGTGCATTTTTTCATAGATCCGATGTGGTACTGGGAATCGAGAGATGTACCTATTGTGTGCAAGTTTCCTGATGTCTTTCCGAGGAGTTACCTAGATTGCCACCTGATCGGGAGTTTGATTTCACTATTTACTTGGTCCTGGGGACAATACCAATATCTATACCACCATATCGCATAGCACTAGCTGAATTAAAAGAGTTGAAGATTCAACTACAAGGGTTATTAGACAAGGGATTCATCAGACTAAGTCATTCACCGTAAGGAGTACCTATATTGTTTGTCAAAAAGAAGGATTTGCTTATGTGTTGATTATCGACAGTTAAACAGGGTTACCATCAAGAATAAATATCCACTTCCCAGGGTTGATGATTTGTTCGATCAGTTAAGAGGAGCTACAGTATTCTCAAAGATAGATCTGAGATCCGGGTACCATCAATTGAAGATTGATGAGAATGATGTGCACAAAACTGCTTTTCGGACGATGTATAAACCCTATGAATTCTTGGTGATGCCATTTGGACTGGAAGATGCACCTGCAGTATTAATGGAATTCATGAACAGGGTGTTTCATCCTTATTTAGATCAGTTTTGTTAGTAGTGTGCCCTAGGCCAATGGACATATGTGATTCATGTATTAACATTATGATTTGTTAATAATATATG
>JANITX010000211.1:53014979-53029107 GCA_027564395.1 Erythroxylum ulei | reverse complement strand
TGCATGTACAGTCATTTTCATGTGCAAAATTTACTATTCACGTGTATGTGTATGTTGTATTATGCATGAACATGTAAAGACGTTTCTAAGCACTCATTAACCACTCCGAATTACTATTTTATCCTCCCCGTCGGTGATGGGATGTTACAGAGAGTGTATCATGCCCATGTAAATTCATGCATAGCTGTGAATGATGCTCACGACTGTGCAGTAATTCCAACAGGTCGTGAGCAAGCTTCACCCTCCTTTCTTTTATGCTTTATCCTATTCTTTTACTCTAATCTTTTTCTTCTTGCTCCATGAAGACAAGTGAATGTGGATATTCAAAAAATGGCCCCAAATATTGTGCCTAAAACTACATATAAGTCAAAGTAAGTATCTTAAGAAATTTCATGTCATTAACTGCTAAATGTTATGGAATAATTATATAATCAATTAATCCCATGTCAACAGCATAGCTACAGCTAGTACCGTGCATCAACAAATTCTCTGAAAATTGTGATTCTACACAGCCTGTAAGAAGTGCACAGGTAGATGCACGGTCGTGGATCTCTTACGCGCTTGACTCTTCGTTTTATGTCATATTTCCGCTTGAATTCTTCTCCTTTAAGTCTATGAAGGCAATTACACTTTGTAAACACACTTGGAGCAAATTAAGTTACAAATATATGATAAAAGTGTAAAATATCAAGCAAAATACATTAAATATAGGTGAAAAATATAGTCAAATATCCATATATCAAACATCCCCAAACTTAAGTTTTTGCTTATCCTCAAGTACACTTTAATCAAAATTGTTTATTTTACAACATCAATCCATCGCCAATTTCAACATGTCCATTCATACTATACATTATCATATCTTATTAAATCAAATTAATATATAATAAGAGTCAAGTTGTCTTAAAATTAATTTCCTAAGTAATATTAATAATAATCACATCAATAATCGCATTGAAATAAAAAATATCTCGTTACACTCTCACTAAGATTTCACTCAATGCACTCAAGTGTTTAGGGTGCAAAGTATCAAATTCTCTATCCATCCATAGTAGAATTCTTATTATATTCTTGCACTAAAATCACATCTCCACCACTTATGTACAAACTAAAAACAAAAATTAAAAGGTCTTTATATAGATTGTAATGGGGTTTAGGTACGACATGATAAGGATAATAAAGGGGTTTAAATGAAGGAAATTTACTCAAAGAAATATTACAAGACTTGTTTACAAAACAAATAGGTCCTTTTATCACAATTCTATTGGTACCATAACTTTTTTTTTACTCTCTTCTTCTTTTCTTTTCTTTCTTTCTTTAATGTTTTTCTCTCTCTTTCTTTTCACAATATTCCAATCACTACCATAATTAAACAAATATTAGATCTTTCAAGAATTTCAAGTCTCATTTAAGTAAATAATGTAAATAATCTTCAAGTTTTAAAACAACAAACAGGTCTTCAAAGAAAAATAGGATAAAGGTTTATAATTTGGGTTTAATCAATGAGAAAGACTAAGGTTCAATTTGGTTATTCCTAAAGGTAAAATTTACGAGTATGATAAATTTCAAAGAAATTGGCTAAAATAAGTTGGTAAATCCAAATGCCTTCATCATGTCAATGTTTCTAATTTAACAACCATGGCCTTAACATGCAAAATAAACACAAATTCTAGAATTATCCTACGATACAATGTATCACACACATGAAAGAATAACAAGAGCTTTAAAAATTTTATGAAATTTGTTCTTTAGTCTCAAAAAATCAGCAAAAAAATGTGGGTATATGTGTGTATAAATAATATACAATTTCATTCAACTTGAATATTTCAATGATTATGAAAATTATGACTTAGAAAACTAATTTTCTTCTAACCATCATTGATTGAACCCAAGTTTCTTATATACATTGGTGACATTTTCATAGTTTTTATTGCACTTCTAGGCTCTTATTTTCAGGTTTTATGCTTAATTTGTCTCTTGAGTACTTGCCTTTACTTTATGTTGTTTGACAGTAAAATTGTCAGAATTGCACTAATTTAATTCCCTTGAACAATTGATACTACAAACTACCACTGTTTATTGTAGGAGACTCAAGAAGAAGTAGAGTCAAGAAGGGAAGGCTGAAAATGAGAAGTCAACAAGTCAACAGAACAGGAAGTTTTTGCCACGACGACGTATGAAGAATTCATGCAGAAACCTTTCGGGAAAACTTTGCCGCAACGTAAATTAATTATGTCGCTGCGGCGAAGAAACCAAACTCCAAGCAAAACCTTTCAGGAAAAGTTTGCCGTGGCGAACCTTCAATTACCCGAACTATTTCTGGAAGTTTGCCTACTGTGCAATCGACCTATCGACCTGGTTTTGTAAAAAACCTACCTATTTAGGTTAAGTTGAGAAAGGAGTCACAGTTCCAATTTTTTTCTAATTAGACACCCACTCTCTTTACCATCTGAACATCTCCTCTCATCCACACCATTTTTCTGCTCCTTCCACCGTCGACTGCTACCATGGATGCTTCCAGTGGGTTCTCAGTTGTGAAGTCTCCTGGAGTTATGCGTGGCTAGGCACTTCTCTTCTCTTAAATATGTAGCAATGACTTGAGTTCAATGGGTTTCAAAGGGGAGTGACATAATCTATGTTTAGCTATAATTTATGAATTCCTAGGTTTAGGATTTGTAATTTATAGTTGAACATCCTTGGTTAGAGTTTAATTAAGTATTGGATACTCATTGTGTTATTGGGATTTATTGATGTAGAACTTTGAGCTTAAATATATGAAGTCCCATATATGTTTATTTGTGATCTTGTTGAATATCTTTTATCTTGCATAGTTGTGTTTGATATTGAGTTGCCTTGAAATCCCAATTAACTTGTTGCTTTGATTTATCCACTTCACACACTAAGGGCATTTAACAAGGTCTTAAGGAATGGAGTTCATTAATTAAGACCTTGGACTTAAAGAGTTCTTTAAGGTTTACCATTCGAAACTTAGTGATTCCACTCCCATCAAAATTTATTTCGAACTATGATAGCCAAAGCTCGTTTTCAAAAGGATACTATCACATTTGATTATTATCTTTATGTTTCCAATTTCTTTTCCCAAAAATCCAAAAATACTTTTTACACATTTTTCTTACAATTCATTCAATTTTATCAAGAATTCCAAAAATCAAAACCCTTTTCCTTACTAATTTAGCTTGCATTTCATGACATATAGGTTAGCTTAGATCCATTCCTTAGGTTCTGATTAAGTGAGACGACCCGAGGTTGCATTCTATATTGCAATCCTTGGAATTATATTTTTAATATGACCTTTAAGGGTAAGAACAAAAAGGCTTCGAATCAGGAGGTTCCCTGATGCCGCTGCCTCCCTTTCTCCATTTTGATTGTATTTCTTATTTATTTTAAGTTTTATCATTGTATAGAATTGGATTGAATAGTTGATGATAGGATCCAAATGTTGAGAATGTTCTAAACTCACCTTTATTTTATTCTTGATTTAATGAAATCTGATTGTTTTTATGTTTATTGGACTTATTGTGATTAAATTATGTGATTGCATAATTTAGTAATAAACTGAGAGGGTGAATCGAATGAAAAATAATTAAATTGGGCTAACGATTGTTAGGTGATTTAATAAGACAAGAATTAAATCAAATCTGTAATTATGCAAAGAGAGATCTTGCATAGGTTCCTTATAGTTTATTGGATAACTTCATATCTAATTAGGGTTTTGGATAGATTGTTAATTGAGAGATTGCAATATCCATAATTTGATTAGGTCTTATAATTTAGGGTTAATGGTTATAACTCGAGAGAGATTAATTTAAAAAAATTAGGTATAAAGTAGACGACATATCGACTTGGATATCACTAGACAACAATGGGGAATGGCAAGATTTGAATATTAAAAAAAGATAAAAAGAACAATCATGAAGGATGTATATTAAAGGGGGCAAAGGACTCTTGAGGATTTCAATGAGCCCCAATTTAGTTGGGAAAATTGTCATCCTTATATGAACCAATACACTTCAGGGTGGCAAAACCACCCAGATTTTTATTGGTCCAACAATGCAAGTACTCATATAGGATAACAAGACCTATTTGAATTTCAGCAAGATGAGTCCAATTCATGGGATTCCAAATTGGACAAAATCATGGATAAGCTAACATACATGGAAGAGAACCAAAAGAGACGAGAAGACCAATTTGATCGAGTAACAAAAAATCATGTTCCTTCTATTCACAACCTTGAGATTCAAGTAAGACAACTTTCTTGTGAATTTTGTAAGAGAAGTGTGGAAGACTCTCTGAGTAATATGGAATTATATCAATAAGAGCAATATGAGGCTATCACATTTAGAAATGGGGAAGAACAAGATGAACCAGTGGAAGACCTTATTGAACCCTATCTTGTAGAAAACCAAGAGATGAGGAAAGCGGATGAAGAAAAAAATGAAAACCCCTCATATTGTCCGCCAGATCTTGCTATACCATGCTTAAACATCGAAAAATGTTAGGTAGATATCCATAAACGGAACCTTATCCTTCGGATTAATGATGACCAAGTGTCATTTAACATGAATGATATATTTAAGAATCTGAAGGATAGTAGCTCATTCAGCATAATTGATGTGTTCGAATCTTCTAAAAAACAAAAGGAAAAATAATATATGATAACAGACATCGAGTTTGAAGAAGCTATGAAAGTATCTATTCGTGAAGCAAAAGAAGCAGAGGAGACGAAGGTGATTAAGGAAGAAAGAGAGAAACTCGCCTTCTTATAGGACAAATTTTTTTATTCGATGGAAGATTCAGGGAGTTTTGATATTTCCTAATTTATTGACAGTTTGTTAGAAAAAAAGGACATTATTGAGCTTAATTGGTTTTCATAATTTTATCAATATTGTATTTCTAATCATTTTGCATTTTGTAGCTTATTTACAGGCTACAAACCAATGTTTAACAAAAAGGGTGGAAGCAAGCTGCTCATATTGATCCTGACTAAGTTTCCAAGGATCCAAGGTCAAGTTAATGACCATAAATTAGCATGTTTAGAGTAGATTTAAATTGTTATACAGTTAAAGTTGTTTCATTTTCATAAATAAATACCAATGATCCGAAATGCATTGCCCTACTAATTCTCTTACTCTCTCTAATTCAATTATAAGATAGGGAAGCCAGCTTAGCATCAAGCGTAATTAGTCTCCGCCTCTAACACATCACCACCTCAATCACCATGATGGTTTCGTGTTCTAACCCTTTTCTTTTCATTCTTGTTACTATTTTATTCTTTTGTTTTTTTGAATAGTATGGGGAGGGTTGTGTGTTTTTACCTTGAGTGTTAATTTTTCATATTGTATGATAATTTGCTTAGGTTGCATGATGTGAATTGTGTGAATGCGCCATTGGCGAGGACTTGACGGGATAGATTTAGCCTTAAACATAGCCTTTTAGGTTGCGAAGATTTATTATTTTGTGAAATTAGTGACCTAAGTTACTTAAAGCTAAATATATTGGTTAATTAGGATACGATGTTAGTCCATTCACCCTAGGAATTTGCCATATTCATTTATAATTTTAGGCCAATCAAATAGGTGGCATTACTAATACATTTTTATAAGAATGATTAGTTAAAAAAATTATAAATTTTAACTAAAATAACTATTCTGTTGGTCTTCAGGTTATAAATAGAGCTACTAGCTAGTTGAGAATGTAATGTAGCTGAGTAATCGGATCAACACGTATCACAAATATGTGCCTTTATGTAAAAAGACTATAATGACATTCTAACCAAGCAGCACAATATCAACATGACTTAGTTGAGTAACTGCATCAACATTCATCACAAATGTTAACCTCTGCGTAACAAGACTAGGCTCATGTCCTTAAAGAAAAATCAACAAAAAAATGTTTTCAAATAGAAACCTACCAAACTTGTTAGTAGCTTGATTTTTCATGAAAACGCACAAAAGAATAGCTACACTTTTCTTTTGAGTAAATGATTATCAACATGTGTGTGCAAGTGATAGAGGTGAATAGAGTCAAAATTAAAATTTTGATTAGCTGTATATTTAGTCCAACGTGCTTAGACATGGATTTCGCTTGTTAATAAGTTAGAACGACTTGAAGGATAGTGTTTATATTTGATTTTGTTTCGCTAAGTTAAAGTCATTATCTCATTATCGCATTTACGTGTTTTGAATTTTTTTATTTATTTGATTGTTTTCATTTGCTTGAGGACAAGCAAACGTTTAAGTGTGGGGATTTGATAAGTGTAAATTGCAACATGTTTTAGGGCATAGTTTGATCAGTGTTTATTCATTAATTCGATCATTTAGTATATGTTTAGGTTCAAATTGTGTTACTTTGTTAATTATTTGTGTTTTATGGGTGAGTACAAACTTTTGAACTTAAATATTATTTTTTTAAGGTACTTTGATATGTTTGTTAGTGTTTCAGGGTCAACATCGAAGAACAGAGTGAGTTTCAAAGACATTCGTGATAGAAGCACCAGAGTTGGCCCACGATCATGGCCCACATGCCACGATCTTAACAAAAACCCAGGACATGGCCCATGATCGTGACATGCATGCCACAATCGTGAAAGAAGGCTCGAATGTGGCCCATGATCGAGGCCTGCAGGGCTACAGTCGTGGCCTGCGTCAGCAGCCACGCAGACACTAAAAAACATCAAATTTTGAGAAATTTTTGGACCTTTTGGACCCCAAAAAAATTCTAAGGCTGCTCAGAACACAAAGGATATTTAAAGAACAAGACAAAGAGGAAGAAAGAGCTTTTGCATAAGCCACTTTTGAGAAATCCTAGAGAGAATTCATCAAAAGATTAAGGAAGAGAAGAAGGAAGAGAGAAGAGGAAAAGCAGTCAATTTGACGAACTTCCCATATCAGGAGGTTTTTCGATATGACTACCTCCCATCCTCCATTTCGATTGTATTTCCTATTTATTTTCAGTTTTGTCATTGTATAGAATTGGATTGAATAGTTGATGATAAGATCTAAATGTTGAGGATGTTCTAAACTCAGAGTTTTAATCTTGATTTAATGAAATCTGATTGTTTTTATGTTTATTGGATTTATTCTGATTAAATTCTGTGATTGCATAATTCGATAATAAACTGAGAGGGTGAATTGAATGAAAAATAATTAAATTGGGCTAACAAAAGTTAAGAAATTTAATAGAACAAGAATTAAATCAAATCGATAATTGTGAAAAGAGAGAGCTTAAATAGGTTCCCGATAGTTTATTGGACAACTTTAGATCTAATTAGGGTTTTGGATAGATTGTTAATTGAGAGACTGCAATTTCTATAATCTGATTAGGGTTTATAATTTAGAGTTACTGCTTACAACTCGAGAGAGAGTAATCAACCCTAGGATCGTCTAGAACCAATAATCCGGTAATTCATAATCAATCAAGTTAGCATTAAGGATAAGTAAAATTTCCTTCTCTCAATTAATAACTCCCTTAGGTTCATTCTTGAGTGTGTGTTTCAATTGCTGAATTATTAATATTTTTATGATTTATTTCTGATTTAATTTGATTGATTGAATTGAATTTTTGTTTTAGTTATGTTACATCTTGAATTTCTGCGATTTGTTTTAGCCTTAGATTTTAGGATTAGATTATCCCTCCTCGTGGGATCGAGACCTTAGGTACTAGCGAATGAACTGTGCATTTGTGGATTATCAAGGGTATTATTAAAACTTACACACATCAAATACCCGATCAATAACAAAACATCTAAATGGAACTAGTCTTTGCTTGATACATTTTTATATATACTCAAAGGGTTGAGAAGCATTGAAATATTTACTTTCATATGTTGAATTCAAAGAGTTTTTCAAAGATGAATGATGTTGTATCATATCTATAAAAAGGTTAGTAGTAATATAGTTTGATGTTGCATCATATCTACAAGAAGGTTAGTAGTAATATAGTTTTACTCTTTAGTGGAAGTATGTAAATGACATCTATTTACAAGGAACAACTCATATTTTTCAATTAATGAAAATAAGATAATTCAAAAACAACTCTTAATTGGATATGAAAAGATAATAACTAAGATTCTAGGAATAATGATACACACACACACACACACAGTTTGTTGACTTATTCTAGTCTAAGCATATAGAAAATATACTAAAGATATTTAGCATTTACGATATCTTATACTTATAAAGTATTAAAAATATTCATTATATTATTTATGAGTTCAAATTTGAGTTTAAATTCATATAAATTTGAACTTTAGTTTGAAAAGAACAAAACTAATAATTAGTTAGGGTATATTTTACTTTAAATGATATTATTTGAGTTTGAAAGTTTCTAGTGCATCATCAATCACTAATCAAGCTATAATACATTATTATTTAGTAAAAGTGGCTATTTAGATCAAGAAAATCTTTGATGAACTTGGCATAGCTCCACGTATTATTAAAAAAACAATATACTGTAGAACATTAGAGTCGTTACTCATATTAAGGATATGCGATATATCTTGACAATTCCTCTTAATTATAAAGATAATTGATAAGTAGGTTATAAGGTTTAAGCAAGTTCTCTCTAAAGAGAATTTTGTGTAATTCTCTAACTAAATTAATGTCCCAATAGTAACATGATCATCATATAGAGATATGATATATGATACTTAGTAATTATCTTAGTATAAGTGAAAATTTATTGGTTTATTCCTTACAGTAAATTGGTTAGTTATATATTTGTGTCATAATTAATTAATCTTTATTTTATGCATATTTTTTAGTTTTGTAACATAATTAATTAATCTTTATTTTATGCATATTTTTTAGTTAAGTAACTTATAAGTCTATGGGATAAATATACTTAGCAAATGAAGTTATGACGAGATCATAATTATGAGATTTATTTCATATTTAGATGTTATCTCTATATTGTTCCTAGTAGTTTCTCTATAAGATTAGATATTGATAAAAACTGAAAAATAGTACATGTTTTTTTTTCCTTATAGTGAAAGTAGTCAATCTTATAAACTAAATAATGGATATATTTAAAGAAATGTGTAGGTGCTTATTAGAAAATAAGATTAATAAATTGAACCATTATTAGAATTTTATGTTAAACATTACTTATGTTTGTGTCTATGTGAGAGTGTATGTGTATGTGAAAATATGCATTATAATGATTGTATAAATGATCTTTTATCTTTAGTCCTTCAAAGTGTCTCATACAAGGATTGTTACATTTAAAAATATTCCTTATCAAAAAATAACTTGCTTAGTAGTTATATGGCATGAATTTATAAAGGTAGTTGAGTGATTAATAGAGTATTAATTACCTAAAATAATTAGGAGGAATACTTTATTGCTCTCTATAAGTATCAATGTACGAAATTCTTGGTTAGATGAAATGATACTTTGAAAATAATTTTCAAATGCCATTAGAAGACCACTTATTAAAGCTAAAGAAATAATATGATTGGGCTTAATGGAAAATTTATGCACTAAGATATTAGTCAAATTATTTTTATATTCATAATATGTAGTTGACTATGATGTATTGCTAGACACTAACCTTAATTAATGGATATAAATTATTTCAATTAAAATTAGGGATAAATTAAAGAAATTTAATTATTTGATATTAAGTATAATTTAATATTATAATTTAAATTCATTTTCAGCATAATTAGGAATTTAATGAGTCAAATACAAAGAATAGTTTAAAAGAAAAAAGATAATTTGATCAAGTTAGACTTAATACTAAAGTTTAAGAATTTTAGAGTCAAATATATTTAATTAATAAGGATCAAAATTAGATATTAGATTTTATTGGGACCTAATTAGTATTTAAATTCTAATTATAATTCCATTTAATTATTAAAAGGTCTAAACTTTAATATAAACATGTGTTGGTTCTTCAAGAGAACTTGTGAATTACAATAATTTCTAGTAATATATTTTATAAATCAGTTTCGTGAAAGGGTTAATAAAAAAAGTAAGCTTTATGATAAATTATGATTTATGTTTCATATTGATAATATTTGTGGATTAATTCTATTATAGAATTAAAGAGATTTTAATTCTAAAGAAATTACGAAAAATATTGTTTTTTTACTAGCGAACATAATATGATCACGTACATTTTGATTTCCCAACATTAATTTGGACAGGACAGAATTCTTTGAAGATGATCAGCCTTCTATAGACAACTACCCATAGAATTTCTAGAAAAGAACCCTTTCTAGTTCACATTTACAGAAGCCAACTTGAACCACTGGCTTGTTGGGTTTTCTCCGCAATTAGGATCGCCCGCAACACAAATGCACTTGTTAGTTACAATCTTGGTATGATTAGATGAGTCGAGCTCTAAGCATAGATCTTCTCCATTTTGATTTTTGGCAGCCAAGTGAAGCTTAGAGCTGGAAACAGATCTCCAAGTGCTTTGTGGTCCGGAACAGGTAGTTGACAGAATTGGTGCAAGTCCCTCACCCGTCACTTGAAGGCACAAATTAACACCAACCAACTTTATCGGAGAATCATCTTTATCGTGAGTCCATCGGCTAAATTTCCGGCATTCGCTGGCATAAAACTCATTTTTATCATTTGTTTGGACACAGCTACCAGTTTGTGGATGATAAATCACGTAGGATGAAGAAGAATTTGTACTTGGCACTGCATTCATAAGAAGGTGTTTCATTTTGTATGCTTTATCTAGGATAATGCAATACTAAAATAAGTATACTATTTGCAATTAGAATGTAGGCAAACCTTGAAGTTCGGTCTTCACAAGCCTTAACCTCTCTTGTAGTTTAGGGTTTCTTAGTAGATTCCAGTTAACGTCCAACAGACCGAATGTTTCCTCGTGATAAGTTTTGTTGTCCCTAAAATAGTAATCTCCCTGCAACCCCCACAAACCCCAGTCCAAATCCTTCTCGGTAATATATGCCAACAAGCAGCTCAAGTAGTAGTCTTCCAAAGAGCTCACATTTTGCTGATTGAGGCCAAATTCACCGATAAATACAGGAACTGCATTCTCTCCATTGTTTAAAAATCCAAACTTTCCATCTATGAGTTGGATTTTCTGAGCACAAACCTCATTCAGTGGTTGGTTTAACCAGCTATTTCCATCGCCTGTACTCCATGCATAAGAATGCGCCTCTAAGACCAACTTGTTATCTAAGTTGAACCCCAAGGGCTTTGCCTTCAAGAAACTGAGATCTGTGGCATAGTTTAGGCCTGAGGCCACTACTAGCACATCTGGATTGACCTCATGAATCTTATTTGCAGCTTCGGTGATGTATTTGTACCAAAGGGTTTCATTCTGATGAGGACCACGCATCTCATTTCGCGTACCTATCCCAATTACCTGTAACAAAAGTAAGCCCTAATAAATAACATTACATATTCTTTTTCAAACCGTTGAAAAACATAAAAGGTTAGTTCTAAAGAAAGACGTTTATCAAAAGAGATGCCAATAAGCAACATATTGAAATGAAAATTTTTAACACACCTGAGGTTTGCCCTTGTAGCGTTGAGCTACAGTAATTAAACTATTAATCCATTCTTGGGCATCAAAGTACGTGTCACCGAAGAAGCCATTGCCATCATTGTCACTACAACACCAAATCGGCATGCTCACATGGTTATCAAGCAAGACTAACAGGCCCTTTTGACCCATTGCATCAACTATAGTATCAAAAGCTTGAATAAGTGTCATGTTCATTAGAGAAGGGTTGTTCTTGGCCACTCCTTCTTTTGCATCTGAAAGGTTCAGCATATCAAAAGATTGTTGGACTTTGAGATTTCCCATCTCTGGACGAGTGAACGTGTAAGTTGCCCACGTAAAGCGGACGCAGTTGAATTGGTTATCCACCACCTGGAATAAAATGTAGTCCAAAGGTTTCTTGTGGAGACCCTCAGCCAACATAGCTCCCACATGGGAAGGCCAATTTACGCAGTGCAGCTTAACACGTTCTCCCGTTTTCGCATCCACAATCCATCTGTTGTTCGTTGACAGAGGCAAGGCGTTACCAGGAACACTATATAGAAGACATGAGAGTAAGAAAATGGCGTATAGTGCTTTCCCTGGCATCTTCAAGTTTAAAAAACCTGAAAATCCCAGAGATTGTCCAATGATTTCAAATGGCTTTCTTCGGTGATGTTACTCTATGGCTCCTTCACTTAAATAAAAAGTTTGGTTGTTCAACCTCAACCACCAAACAAAATTTATCTAAATATACTAGTAAACAACTAATTAGTTTCTATATATATATTTGACAATGAACCGGTAAAGAAGGAACGTAAATATCGACCACAAGTGTCGATGGAGGAGTATGAGCTCAAATTATAGAATATTATTAACTATCTTTAGAGTTTTGAAAATGGCTAAAATAGATAAAGACAAAATTAGGTTCATGTAATTTATCTCTTGAATTAGGGAGGTTCAACCTATTAATGTCCTACTTTGAATGGATGTAGTATGAAAAGTACAAGCTTGGTTCTTTATTGAAAGATCGAATTTAGATTCTGGTATAAAATATTCTTTGAAGGGAAGGACTTTAACATTAAAGATCACCTTAAAAGAAGCTTAAAAAACAGCGCCAATTATGGTTGCAAAAGATATGTATGCTTAAAAATTTTCACTTTTGTTACGATGCTTTATTACTAATGGCATCTAGTTCTTATTTGGAACCAGAAAATAGTACAGCGCTACGTTAAGAACTAAAATCCCTTTTACTTGAACCAATAAATCCATTGCCTACTAATATTAAGTATCCAACCCTATTTTAAGACTTTCAGTGACCGTAGACAACTTTACAATTCAGCTCTTGACTTAGATGACTGTGTAGATCAACTATGTAAGTTTTTGTGAATATTTAAAGATACATAAAAGATGGTGCTTGAAAGATACACGATCACTTACATAAAATTTTATTTTGTGATACAAAATAGAAAAAGACGAGAGTTTTTCTAGAGAGTGCAACAACAACATCTAAAAGTGAAGAAAAACATAAAGAAAGCAAAGATTATTGTATTCTCATCTTTGATTGATTGTTTGGGGATTGGTTTGAGTAATTGTTGATTGTGATATTAACTTTAGATTCAATCCTTAAAATTTATGAGACAACTTGTTTTAGTGGTGAGAGATCAACTTTTCTTGTAAATCCTTATTGAGTGGTGAGAGTTTAGTGGATTTATTTATCGGTTTGTCCTGTGATTTTTCTCTCTATACTGAAGGGTTTTTAGCATCAAATCTTGGTATTTGTTTCATCATTTAGTTTCTTATTCTCATACTTTTGTGCTGCTACAACTTGAAGAGTTCTTTTTTGTCATTAATATTTAGTTGATCTTTTAGAAATATATATATTTGTCTCCTAACAAGTGGTATTAGAGCCATTATAATAGAAGGTAGAAATAGCTCTATGGTCAAGTTAACATCATCAAATTACTCAATTTAGAGGCCATGATGGAGGACCTTCTTGATATGTGCTTAAATGTTGACATATTTAATCCATTACACTTAGTGATTAATGCTGAAAATACTTGAGACACTCACTTTAGCTCGTATTTGATTTTAGGTACATTTCAGAAGTGAAGGAGCTAAAGTGACCCGAAATCCTACTTATTAAGTCATCTTCTCAATGTTCATACTCTATTGTCTTCATGTAGCAAGAAGAAGAAGATTAAAAGAAGAAAAGACAAGATAGAGCATAAAAATGGAACATGAATTGCATGCATGTGTAACATTTTAATTAAAATGTTACAACAATGAGCATTGTCTCAAGGCTGTAACAATTAAAATGATATATCCATGAGACCACGGCTGTAACATGAATTACAAGCCTTATTTTATCCTACCAAGAGACACCTTATGCTACCATTTTGAACCCAGTTGTCCCGTTTCATGCTAACTATCTCATTTAGCCTAGCTTTTGAATATATAATGAACATTTTATCTCATCTTGGTGAGGCAGCTAGACACGGTACAAATAAGACAATAACTTCATCATGAATTGCTCTTTGGTTTTCAAGGTGGAGAGAGGAGACAACTGTAACATCCCGTTACCCTTGATGAGACTTGAATTGTGTATTATGAGAAATTATTGAGAAATTAGAAAGTTCAATTC
>JANITX010000211.1:52952367-52963073 GCA_027564395.1 Erythroxylum ulei | reverse complement strand
CATGGCTTCTTCTTCTACCTCTCCTTTTCCTCCTCTTTCTCGAACCCCTTTAGCCCCTCTTGCTTCTTCGTCTCCTCCCCGACGTACTTCTGTCCCCATCACCAAAATCCCTCATTCCCAAAACTCGGAATATGTTATTGATGTCTCTATATATCATTTATTTGTTTAAAAGGATCTCAAGGGTTTTGGATTAACTTTTTGACCTAAACGCGAGCCTATCCATATGAAAGTCAACAAACAAAGTTTGAATTAATCAAACTTTATGTTAAACCCATAAATGAGATATTTAACCCAATTAGAACAACTCAAACTTAATCAAATTTGACTTCAAATTTAAAATTTTTAAAAATTTAAGAAAAAACCCAAAATTTGACCATTTAGATGTTTGTTCAGGTTTGATCTTAGAGTCGACAATCCAATCCCTACAAATTTTAAGTCAAACTCTAGCCTTTCGGTGAAAATTAGCCCACTACCATGCATGATGCATACAAAGCTAACTATTTATTCCCGATCATAAGAAATTAAATTCCTATCCCTTTAAGATATAGGAATTACCTTACACCCCTTCCCCTCCTTAAATAAAAAGTTGCAACTAGTACTTCTTATAGCTAGTACATATTTCTTCTCAACAACTTAAACAAGAATTAGGGGAAGCATAAGGTCCCCTATTATAAATTATAGGAATGAATGAAATAAGCAATCTTGTAATCCTTTATAAGTATACATATTATATACAGTTTCTCATAGAAACTCCAAAAGATAAGAGAGAACAATCTTGATATTCTTCTGGGTCACTAGTTTTGAATATATAATATATAGGTATTTATAATAGCAAGGGTTAACATATAATATAGTTTGAATTAATAAGATCCAATATTTTCGATTTTTAGAAATTTGCAATTATCTTATGTTTGCTTTATGAGTTTCATTTAAGATTTTATGTACATTTCTTGTTATTTTATACTTAGTTTGCAAACTTTTTATGAACGTAAAATTGATAAGGTATCAATGCTTTTCCTGGGAGCTTGATTTCTTAATTAAAGATATTTTAAAAAAATAAATCAAAATATTAGAAATTTATTCTTTATTGTGTTTTTATGCTGACATATCTCAATATTAGTTCATACTATGACTGTTAATTGTAATATTTATCTACTATACCAAAATGGTGAGCCTCTAAACGTTAGGAGAGTAACTATGGATAATTATATAAGCTTCAAAAGATTACACATTCTACACTTAAAGACCAATTAATTATTATTTCAATGTACAAAGTAGAAGAAAACCCTTTGGAATGGGAATGTAACTGAATATGTTAATTGCTAAACGTATATACAACTTGAATTCTTAAATATATTTTTCATGCTATCGTGACTAAATTTGGTTGCATATGCCTTGAATTACTTTGGTATATGGGTAAAAACTAAGAAAAGACATAAAATAACATAAGTATAATTACACAAATTACTTTTTCATTTATTTATATTTTTAATTGATATAAATATTCCTCTTCTTTCTTTCAAAGAGCAACTATCTGCCGCATTATAGACTTATAGGACAAAGATTGGCTCACAATTTACTGACTATATAAATCAAAATCTAGATTTTGAAGAATAACCCTTTTAATATCTAGAATATAAATAATGTAACATTTTACATCAAGAAAGGTTTCTAATATTGTTAATATGAATCTTCTTTTGGTAATTTTTTTCACTTATCATTATGTCCACAAAATAGATTAAGTAAAGCCATTAAGCAAGGGAAACTCGTCCATTTTCATAGATAAAATGGATATAATTTAGGATAAAATAAATATTTTATTCCTTAAATTTGATCAATTTGTTAAAATATATGTATTATCAATTTCAAATATGATGCATATTAAATATCTATCTTGATACTACACATTATAAGCTAATTAGATGCTTAAAATATAAAATTTTGATTACTATAAAGTCTCATTTATTATCTAAACTAAAAAGTTTAATATAAATTATCTCTTTAAGTTCTTTAAAAAGATAATAAAAATGCTAACTATGTTTATGTTAGCTAATAGCTACTTAAAAGGAAATAGAAGTCCTTATTAGCTAAGTTGACTTTCAGTTACCTATAGTTATCCCCTTCCTCTTCACTATTGCTGTGAAAATTCCAATAAGATTAATCACTTCAAAGGTAGATTCCCCAAGATCTTTTAAGTTCCAGTGTAAAGAGTTTAAAATTAGCAATTTAGAATTTGCAAATTATTTAATATTATTTTATGGTGTAGATCCTAATTCCCTTTAATTATTGGTTAGCTCCCTTAATCAATTTTTCAAAATGTTTGGACTAAAAGTTAATGCTGAGAAAATTAAGCTCTATATCTCCTTTGATGTGTCTAATGCAACTATCCTAAGTTCTACATCTAGTCTTCATGCCCACTTTGCTCCTTTCAAGTATTTAGGAATACCAATAACCACGAAGAAACTAAGGAATGTAGACTATATCCCTCTAATTGAATCTGTCAAAGTTAGAATAAATTCTTGACAAATTAGATTCATCTTAAGTACTGATAGGTTGCGCGCTTGATTTCCTTAATTATAATGACCATTCATATCCATTGGAGCTCTTATATAATCCTTCTTAAAAGGCTAATTAAAGAAGTGGAGATACTTATTAAGAATTATTTATGGATATGAGATAATGATAACTCTTTAAAAGCTAAAATTAAGTGACAAGATTTATGCATTTTGAAGCTAGAAGTAGGTCTGGCAATTGTTTCTATTCGAAACATGACAGTCATATTGGCCAAAAAGATTTAGAGATTATTTAATGATAAGAAGGATATATGGTCTACATGGAAGCACAAATACTACCCATCTAGCACTTGCTTTTGAAGAATGAAAATAAGCAAAGAACATTCTCAAAGTTTAATTAAAATGCTAAAATTGAGAGATCAACTGGGTTCTTTTAAAAGTATGGTAGGTAAAGAAGATCAAACTTGGTTCTAGTGGGACAATTTGTGTGAACTAGGTCTAACACACATTAGGAAGGAGTTGAATTAAGTCAAGGACTCCTATATATACTAAGGTGGTATCCAGAGTTTTAACTTCAAAGGAGCTTCAGCTTTATTAGTTAATCTACCTATTAATAGTCTTAACTAATATAAACAAGATGATGTCATTTAGTTAAGGGATGTTTATAATAGATTCAGAAGTAGATCTTACTAAAACATATTTAGAAACCAAGCCCAAAAGTCTTTGGTATAGAATGGTCTGGGCTAAATATCTTATTTTGAAGGCCTCCTTTACTATTTTATTATCTATAAAAGGAAGATTAAACCAAAAGATCGATGTTATGGCATAACCAACCCTTTATGCTTGCTTTATTAGCTAGTAGTTGAATCTATCTCTCATATACTCTTCCAATGTGATAATCCACAGACACGATGGTCTATAATTCAACATGTAGCTATTTTGCAACAAGAGGGATTGTTCTTTAATTATACAATGGGATAGTGGTAGAATCCAAAGTATAGGATAATAAGCATACTTCCTTAAAAATTTTCTCTCTTGCATTGTTTATGTTATCTAGCGAGAAAGGAATAATAGACTATAACACCCCACTCTCATAGTACGTATCCCTGAACATGCCAACAATATTCGAGAACGTACTCTACGAGGGTAGCATATTAGGACAGTCAGTCAATCGAACTCACTACAAATTTGTCAAAAAAAATAACACGCATATGTGAAAAATCAATAATGGAACTTTCGACCCATTTTATTCACAACCATTATACATATCATCAGCAATTCAGTAGCCGCTTGGACCCATTACAGATACAAAACACTTGTAGTCATAATGTCATTACATTACAAAATAATTCACATACCCATTGTATAATACTTGTGAATACATATTTTGATATAAAATAATGAAATATATATGCAGACGTGAACTGATCCCGACCCCTATCTATTACTCGAATGTAGTGGCTAGACTCCAATTTGTCTAACAAGAAATCTTCTCTAAGCTTGAAAAATAATGTTGTAATTTTGGGGTGAGTTTTGCGAACTCAGTTAATGGATCATCCTCAATAGCTCACACAATTATATAACACATCAATTTATCAATTCAACATTTTAAATCATATACATTTCATATTTACTTAATTCATATTTCACATTCAGAAACCATTCAATCTATTTATTTCAACCATTTAAATCATACAAATCAAATGCATATGCAATGCTCATAAGACTCGCTTCCAATTGTTATTGTTATAACTGAGTACCTTTTTTACTGGCCTATATCCCTTGTGAATACCAGGCTTGTTTCAGATATTGTCCTATATCCCTTGTGGATACCAGGTACATTATCAACTGAGCCTGTGGCTCTTGTATATATTCTGAGTGTTAAGCTCTTTCAGACTGGTCACTCTAGTCACAATTGCCTTTATGCTATCATGCATTCATGTAATGAAAATGCATCTAGTCACATAAGATTAGTCAGTCACTTTACACATTTACTTTCACATGTCATTGGACCTAAGTCCGGCATTCAACAGTTATGTTGAGAATCACTTATTTATGTCAAATTCACATACAAGGAGCACTTCCATTGTTCTCACATTTATTAAACTCCTCAGACTATTAATGCTTAAAATTGTCACAATCACATTCACATCAATCATATCAATAGTAATTCGATGCAGAAATTTAAAACAGAACAAACAATGAAATGAGACCATCTAGGTCAACTCATAGTACGCTTCAAATTAGCATTAGCTTTCATGATCTAGAAACGTCTGGACGCAGATGTTCTATCCTGTATATCAGCATCATGCAATAAACATATTGCAAAAACATTATTAATTGCACAATCTTATGAATACTCAATCACATACATATGTATATGTGCTGTGTATAATGCATGTTGAATGACAATCCTGGGTATATTACCTAAATTCACATCTTATGTTTATTCTCATTTCATAAATCAATTTCTCATCATTTCTTTTCTAACATTATATGCTCTCATAATACTTAATTCTCATTCACATTTACTTAATTCATATTACTCAACTATTTTAAACCATAACTATAATCATATGAACATCTTCGTTCCCATTATACCCATGCCTTTGGTACTTTGATATCAACAATTCATTCACTAAGTTATAACCTCCATTATCACTTCATGCATACCACATATTTAGTCACTTAATCCTAGTATCATTCTAGGTTCAATTCAAGCTCCATTCAAGTCTAAATTAAGTCCAAATGCCAGTGAATGTCTGTTAGGTAGACTTCATGTCTGCTGGGTGGACCTTGTCGGGTTTTCTAGCTTTCTAGCTCTGCTCATGTCCGTTTGAAGGGACATCATGTCTGCTGGGCAGACCATCACGGATCACTTAAAAAAATGTGAAATTTTAGCCCTATAGACAGTAAAATCTCTCCTCGAGGTCTCTATAAAAGTTGTAGAAACTAAATTCCTCTTCGAAAGCATACTTAAATGACTTCAATTCGACCTCCATAGAAAAAGTTATGCCTCTTGCCCCAAAATCTATCCAATTGCATCCATATTTCTAACTCCTTACTTAGTACATTCAACACCTTATGCTTGGTCTATCATTTCTAGTTTAATTACTTATCATTTCCCCATCATTCTGAACTCCATTTCAGCTCAATATCATCCATAAACAAATTATAGTCCATGGTTGATCATTAACACTAAAAACAAAACATATATATATATATATATACATTCATCATCATCTTTCTGCACATGTTCAACTTAATTTCCACTTTTATTTCACGTCTAACTATCACCTTAACTCTTCCCATTTCAAGACACCACATTACTTCCTTTCTTTAGCTCGAGACTCATTTTAGTTCATCTCCAAAACACCTAAAGAAATCCATATTAATACACCAAGAAAACAGAACATAAAACCCATTATCTATCTTTTTTTTTTGCACTTTTTCCTACACCATCTTTAACGATCATACTATTTGAAACTCATTTCTACAACTTATAAAATATTGATCATCATAAGCACGAAACTAAGACATCAATTTTTTCATTTCTTTACCTATGTTCCAACATATATAAAACATCATTTACTCTATTAATCCAACAATATATCTTTCCATAATCTATTACCCATCAAAACAGAAAAGTAAGACATGGATTTGTTCATTTTTCACCCATGTTACACACATATTTTCAACATCTTTTTCATGATCATCCCTCCTCTTAAACTATCATCAAATTTGCTTCATTTAACAAAGCCATGAAGATTAATATGTTACTTGATTTTCCCAAAGCTTCTTTAAGAATCATCAAATAACCCTAGCCTCCAAGCATCATACGATCATCGTTATTGAAGGAGAACTAGGCAATGTTTTCATTGTAATAAGAAGGGATAGTAAGGATCTTGAAGTCATAGTATAGGATTTTGATAAAAATCAGCATGAAGGGGTTGGGTTGTGAGAATGAAATTGTCGTGGGTTGAGAGAAGATATGAAGAAGAAGGTGGGAGCATTTAGCCAAAACAAAATGAAAGAAGAAATGGCCTTTCAGCATAACAACGTGGATTAAGATATGTAGTGTGGCAAGTGACACTTGTCACTTGCCACATGTCACTTTCTCATGGTCTTCTTTTGGCCTTTTAATTAGATAGTCCATTTGTCCCAATTCTAATTCAATTGACTCCCAATTTTGAATGATATATGTCATTAATTCCTAATGTCATTCATCAAATTTTCTACTGCCATCTGACACTTATTTCTATTGCCACTTATCATTTGTTCTGCCACTTGATATTTTTCCTAGTCCAAAAATATCCATAATTTCAGAAAATTCTCAAATTTCATTAAAAATTCTAAATCAATAATTTAATTCACCAGATCAATTTTTAAGGCAAAATATTCACTATCCACATCACAACCACATGAAAACAATCATTCATACCCGAAAAATGTCAAATGAGTGCATGAACAAATCATTGTAATATGTGCAATAATCAAATTCACGTGTATGTATACTATATTATAAACGAGCATAAAGTGCATTTCCTAATATCTCATTTGCAGAAATCTAGGGTTCTAACCATTAGTATGGAAACGGGACGTTACATATACTGTTTAAAGAGATAGCCTTAAATAAGCATAATCTTGCAGCTAAGACAATCTATTATATCAGAGGAATTTTCATAGCAAAAAAAAGGATATGTAGGTGTTAACACTCAAATGAAGCATAATGAGGACTTACGAAGGAGGTAGGAGAATATTCTCTCAGGTTGGAGACTAACTACTAGGCAAGAAGACGCAAGTTCTTAAGTATTATGAAGGGAAACAATTCATCAAAGAAGGAGATTTATAACACTTCCATATAAACATGTCTACAATATATTCAACTACCTACACTGCATGATTTATAAATGCATGCATCTCATCCTTAACCTTTATAAAATTTCAACTATTCTAGTAAAAGAAATGTTAAAATTGATGGTTATCGAACTCAGTTGGTGGAGCCAGAGTCCATAAAATTGTAGTGGTAAATAACTCCTCCATTCCAATTAAGTTTTATACCTAAAACATATAGGGAGAGGTTACTATTCACAATCATGATATGCAAAGAAAGTTTCATGAAGAACAAAAAGTAGTGTCAAGGAAGAAGTTAAACATCCATGATTAACCAACATGCAATCTGGTTCATCAAACTCTCGCATCACTTCTAATTGGATTGAAAATGGAAAGAGTGATATGACATCTAGTTTAGACTCTTGCATGTATTTTGATTCCTTTGTCCTCACCCTTGTAACATGCCCAAATGTGTGAGGCACTCAATTGTTAGCTTCCATTTATCATATAAGTCTAAGGTTTAATTGAATGTGTATGGCTTATAGCCTCATTTCTCTGACAATCTTCTATAGCTTGGTTGTATGACTTTCATATATTTATTAATTCATTATTTTCATTTAAAAACTCTTTATTAAGATTTGGAAATAATAACCGTTGTCATTTTTTTTGTAAATTTTTAAAGTAGAATATATCAAATAAAAGACATAGTTTATAAAATTTGCATCGGATTTTTTTGTTACATTTTATTGATATAAATTTAGGTATAATACATGACCTTTTATAACGAAATATTTAATAGAATAAAAGCTATTTGAATTTGATCCTATCAAAAATTTCAGCTATAAATGCCATAAAATCTTAGCCACAAATATCAATATAATTCCATATGATATTAGTTACAAGCTCAAAAAAAAGTATATTCAATCATCTTCAAGATTTGACACTTTCTTAATAGCATAATGTCCAACTTTTTTATAGAAATATCAACTTCAATAAGCCCTCTCAATTGAATAAATGCAAATCTTTCCATTCATCTTGGATAATCTATTTTTCTTTATTGGACCATGCCTTGGAATATGGTTGACTTTATATTTGTGATAGAAATAAAGGTTTTGTTTATCCTATTTATTTTTGTTTATTTAACTATATAAGATCATATTCCTGAAATGATCACTACCTATATAAGATCATATCCACTTACCTAAAAATGACTTCTATTCTGATAGAGAACCAATATTTTAGAGATCTAAAAAGAATTCTTGGAAGGCATGTATCTCTAATGGAGGTAAGTTATAAGTATATAACTAGTTCTAAACCCCGTGCTTTGCACGGGTTGTTACAAAGTAAATAATGAATTTTAACTACAGAATTGAAAGGCAAATACAAGTACAAAATCTACATATTGCATGTCATAAAATAATATTATGATAAAATAGAAATCTGAAAATCAAAATGAGTCCCAAAACATGAGAGACATATTTCTCTTTTGATTTTGGTGGTCAACTTAGTTGAAGACATTTATGGTGATATTAAATCACATAATGGCATATCATTCTCAGAAGTTTCTGATCTTGGTCTCTTCATTTTGGAAATCTGGGGTGACATTTGAGCTGAGGAAATAATGTCAATTTTAGTTTGACAAATTGCAGCTCTATTATCCTGTTATTAAATAAACTCAATAAGTGGAATACACAATATATGAATATATTGAAAAAAATAGATGTACATACTTTATTATCAACTGCAGATAGAGAAATACACCCATCAATAATGTTTTCTGAAAAGTAGCTGAGTGATTCAATTTGAATTGAATCCTACAGAATGAAAAGTATCTTATAAGAGAAGCAAATATGTTGGCACTTTCTGTAGGTTGCTATGTTATTGTTTTTTCATTAAACAAGAAAATTCAACTTTGTAAAGTAAGAGATTGTCTTACAATTTTAGATACAGAAACTGATTGTGGTGCATTTGATCGAATAGAATCCTAGCATAAATATATCAAAGATTAGTGTTTATTATTACAGAACATTAAGTTTAAATAAAATTTAAAATGATGGTATACCTCGTTACAATTCTATTTGGAGTGTTTCAACATTTAGAGCACATGAGTAGGTCATTCTCAATTTTGACTTTACATCCATGAATGGAGCATGCATCAATGTACCAATTCTACTCAGTTTGGATCTTTCTAATGGTTGCAAGAATCATAAAAATGCCATTATGTTGTAATGTTATGAAAATATAGGTCGGCTTGTACCGAATAGGTGCATAAATTCATAATGAAGAAAAGAATTATGCATTTTCAATTTACCTCACACCGTCTCAGTTCAGTAACCTTCTTTCTTGTTTTCAAAGATAAGAAATCATTCAAAGGGGATTAACTTAAAAAAGGACAATCAAGCTGAGAGTATCTCTGGGAAGATGTTTCCTCAACCATTATCAAACTGAGGCTAAAGTAAAAAAATAATTGAATAAATAGGTAGTGCATATATATACAATGATACAAATTTAGAATAAGATTATAATAAGCCATCATAAAAATATAATTACCTCAATTTAAAATCTTGAACAGTAGGGATGTCGGGATTAATCAGCAGTTTTAAAGCATTCCAAGCATTAGAAATCTTGATTTCTCCTGCATAAAAAAGGGTGACATGTTATGTTTTTTTCACAACAATAAACAATGTAAACTGCATAAAATGCTTTGAAAATAATAATGTACCAGCAGAGTTTGATTGAAAAACAATAATGATTGAAATATCTTGTGTATCCCTCATTGTATTTAGCAAAAAGTCAGCATATTCACCAAACAATGTGCACTTGATCTTGTTGTTAATAAAAATTAATATTAATGCATAAATATTATTTTGCATACAAAGAGTATAATACAATAGTTATTGAAAGAAAAGATAACCTCTTATCTATGAGATATAGATTCATAAATTTTGATTTGAGATTATTCCTTTGGAATTATTTACAAGTTTCATATGCAGTCATCTCTCCAAGGACATCTATTTGACAAGACAAACAATTTATCAATAAAGGCTAAATAAAGAAATCATATCATAAATGACTTATTGTATTAAAATGGAAATGGAAACCACTGAAGATATATATATATATATATATATGATTACCAATCAAATAACCCTTAGGAATCTTATCTTCCAGAATATTTGTGAATGGCACGAAATTGAAAGAGTATAGAGGAATATCTAAATCAACAGCATTGACTGTAGTGCCAAAGTGGAAATTAATCTTATATTTGTGTTGACTTGCTCTATAATCTCCAGAATTGTCAACCACAACAAATTTATGTATGATGACACATTTGCCTTCCCCAACTGAATCACGATGCTT
>JANITX010000211.1:52934381-52948946 GCA_027564395.1 Erythroxylum ulei | reverse complement strand
TATGTGCATATATGCCTAATGTGATGCATTAGCAAGAAAATGCCTTATCTAACTGTCTCTTTATGCTCCCATGCTGAAATTTCGGGTCCTCACCTTTTACGTGGGGATGGGATGTTACATTGCCCATCCCCAACCCTTCTTCGGCATCCCTAAAGCAGAATAGATTTGGCCTGATGTATACTCCTCCAAATTTGGCTTGGATTATTACCCAATTCTGCTGAAAGAAAATCTGTATTAGGGAAGTATCTAGCTTTAAGAACGTTTACTGCGATTCAATTTAGGTATTTAAGTAGCCTCCATCCTTGCTTTGCCAAAAGAGCAAGATTAAAGTGACTAAAATCTCGATAACCCAATCCTCCATAAATTTTTGGTATGGTGAGCTTCTTCCATTATAACCATCGTAGACCTCTGCTATCTCTTCCACCATTATGCTAGAAGAAACTGTTCATTAAGTTCTCCAACTCTTGATAAGTAGACAGTGGTAGTAAAAAAAGAGACATCAGATAATTTAGCATAGCCTATGCAACAGTCCATAACAAAATATCTTTCCCAGCTTTGGACAACACCTTAGCCTTCCATCCTTGTAGCCTCTTTGTAAGTTTTTTTGTCACATAATGAAAGACTTGTCGTTTACCCCTTCCCATGACAGACGGCATGCCCAGATAATTGGTATGTTCTGCAAGCTCTGCAACCCCAAGGCTTGGCATATCAATTCCTTCATAGTAGGGAAAGTATTAGGAGTAAAAGAGATACCTTATTTGTGAAGGTTAATCCGATGCATTTTCATATAGGCGCAAGATAGTTTGTAACTTAGTCTCCTTTTCCACTGTAGCGCTAGCAAAAAAGATGGCATCATCAGCAAAAAATAGGTGAGACACTGGGGTAGCGCCTCTTGCGACTACCATCCCATGAATATGTCCTTGTGTCTGTGATTTGTGTAAGCTCGTAGATAATCCTTCCGTACAAATGATGAACAAATATGGGGATAGCGGGTCTCCTTGTCGCAAGCCTCTATTAGGTATCAAAGGTCCGTATTCTTCGTTACCCCGGACAAAATAGTAAGCCACCGATGTTACTATGTTCATAACCTTTGAAACCCATGTTTCATGAAATCCCAGCTTCAACATGATCAGTCACAAATACTCCCACTTTATTCTATCATAGGCCTCACTCATGTCAGTCTTGAGTGCGAGAGAGCCAACCTTACCTTGAGTTTTCCGCTTGATAGAATGAAACAGCTCATACGTCATAATAATGTTATCGGTAATTAGCCGATTAGGAATAAAGGCACTCTGCGTATTAGAAACAATATGCGGTAAAACCTGTTTCAATCGGTTGGCTATTACCTTGCAAATGATACAGTCTGTGACGTTACTCAACGAAATAGGTCATAAATCAGCTATAGTTTCTGGTGTTTGTTTCTTCGGTATAATTATAATGTTGGTTTTGTTTAGTCCAGGCATAAGAGCATCATCATTCAAAGTTCGAAGGCAAGCTTGAATCACATCCTTCCCAATTAAGTCCCAGTAAGTCTGGAAAAAAACCGGGGTTGAGACCATCTGGGCTAGACGACTTATCAGGGTGCATTGAGAATAAAGCTAGTCTCACCTCCTCTGCCGTGTATAGGGCCATTAATAGGTCATTTTGCAGCTGAGTAACCTTACAGTCCACATTGCTTAAAATCGGATCTGTATCTCCACGTGAAGAGGTAAAGAGATGTTGAAAATAATCCAATACCATGTTCGGTAATCCAGAATCCCAGTCAATCCATTCCCCGCTGTTATTCTTAAGATTGGAAATGAAGTTTTTCCGATGCCTGTGAGAAGCCATTAGGTGATAAAATTTTGAATTAGAGTCACCTTTCGCTAGCTAGTGTTGCTTAGATCTCTGTTTCCAATACAATTTATGTTGTAGGAGAAGCGTACTGTACTGCTGTTCTACTTCTTTTAGAACCCCCATGATTAGTGTCAGATGTCTACGTAAACGTGCCAGCTGTTGCTTCAAATATTTAATCTAATGGTGGAACCCCTCATTATGAGATTTTGCCCAAACTTGTAAGTCGTGAGAGCAATTACGAAGTCGGTCTTGGAGATAAGCAAGTGAGTCTTTCATCCAGCCCCTCATTATTCTTTATCTATATTCTTTCTCTACAGTCCATGCATTCTTAAACCTTAAACGCTTTTGCATAAATTTCTTCAATTGGACTCCCAGCGATAAAAAGATGGGTAAGTGATCAGATGAATCAGTCTAGAGAGTTGAAACGCGTGCCATCAAAAATGAAGAGGACCATGCGGTGGTGACTACCGCCCTATCGAGCCTCTCCCTCACCATTGCAAACTCATTTCTCCGATTTTCCCATGTAAATAGTGAACTCAGCCCCCAAACCATAGAGATGACAATCCAATAATGCCTGGCGGAATCCCTCCATCAGAGCTCGAGGATGTATATTGCTACCTTGTTTTTTCGGAGGGAACATAATGTCGTTAAAATCACCGATGACGCACCATGGCAAGACCGACTGGGGTTGAAGCTGTCAAAGCAAATCCCATCCCAAATGTCTGTCGTGACGTTCTAGATATCCATAAAATCCAGTTAAATGCCAACGTTTAACACCTTCCATACATACGATGATGTCAATGTGATGTTGCGAGTAACTAAGTAGCTGGGCCATATCCTTAGTCTTCCATAATAAAACTAAACCCCCTCTGGTTCCAATTGGGTCAACCTTAAATATACCTGTAAAGTCCAATTTTCTTTGAAGTGGTACAATTTTGTCTCTTGTAATTTTAGTTTCCCTAAAGAAAATAAAATTGGGTCTCTTTTCGGACACCAGGTCTTGTAAAGCTCGGACTGTTCGAGGGTTCCCAAGCCCCCGACAGTTCCAACTTAAGGTACTCATGGATGGAGGTGGGCTTCGGAACAAAGCCCACCAAGCTCAAGTTTTTTGGCCCAGTCTCGATTGTATTAGGGAGATATTCTTCTTCCATGTCCCCATGATCCAGCACCGTTGCTTCTTGTATACGTCTGCGCTTATAGTTAACAAGCGTGATTGTGTCAGTTGCTTTAGATGGTAAGATTGCAACATTAGCGGGATTCACCTCCATTTCGTGTTCTGGCATAATCTAATTATGATTCCGTGATTCACTATTGGTTTGATCGGCTTGGAGGATTCGGATCCCCTGATTTGCGCCGGCATAGGTAGGCTCTCCTAGGTCGGTAGATCTCATCGGACTATAATCAGAGATCGCCGAAGCCTCTGTGGATTTTTCTTTGAGCTCCGCCGGTAGATCAGCTTCCGATCTTAGCCATCGTGCGCCGACCTGGTTCGATTTTCTGGACTCTACTTTCAGCCATAAACCATATGCAAATTTTTCACGGGGGATTTGTGGGTGTTCATAGAGGAGACGACAGAATCGATCCGTGTGTCCAATACTGCCACAGAAATAACAGAAAGCGTTAAGTCTTTCATATTTAAAATCCAAGCAGATTTTTTCCCCTTGTGGCCTTTTTACAAAAAGGTTTCGTTTAAGAGGTTGTCGGATATCCATCGTCAGCCAAATTCCCATAAAGTCTCGCCAAATATGTGAGAAATTCCTTGGGTCTAATTCCAGATATTGTCCAATATAGTTGCCTGCATCCACTGCAAGTCTTTCAGACATAAATCCACTAGGAATGTTATGGATCTGAACCCATAGTTCTAGTCTGACCAATTCTACTTGTCTAGGATTCTCATTAGGTTGTAAGCGACGGAGCAGAAGAGCATGTTGTTGATAGTTCCATGGGCAATCCCGCATTACTCTTTCCACGTCAAGATGATGAAAGAACTGGAAAAATAAAGACATTATTTCCAAGATCTCTGATCATCATGCCTTTAACAGGACGCCATATACTTGCTATGATCTGTTTAAAGATTGGGAAATTGATAATCTTCTCTATTACCAATCTCCTTATAACACAGTGCTGCCATTCAGTTCCCTATGGTCTTTGTCCATCGTTGACTGGTTCGTCATCGTATTCCAAGATACCCTCGTTTTCTTCGATATTCAGACGCTAATATATCTCAGACACCAAATTATCCTTTTCGGAGCCGATAGCCATAATTTTGTTGAAAAAGTATGATGTAGAAGAGAGCATTATGATGTAGAAGAAGCACTTGGTATCTAAAACAAGAGGAAGACGGTCTCCACGTAGCAAGACAAATAAATCATTATCTATACAAAAGAACTTTGGTTAAGTAGAAATGCAGAATAAGAAAACTGTCTTAAACTTATGCATAAATTATTATATATTTTTATTGACGTGAATCATATATTATCCATTTAATAATAGTAAAGGTTCACACAACTTATCTAAATGATTCTCTTTTTTATTTTTATTATTTTCTTCCTTAACTTAAGAGCTAAGATCATTTTCAAATTGCTCTCCACGTGTCATCATATCTTGGAGACTAAGTCATTCCATCTTTCGTTGACACGTGTAAAAAGAAGCCATCCTTCAGTCAATTCCAACCGGTGTTAATGCTATGTTCGTTCGAATAAAAATATAAAATGCACCCTACCCTACCCCTTTGTCATCCTAATCGTTACTCTTTCCAATCCTCCCATACCCATACAGCAGAACCCTTCAATGGCCAAGATCACATTGTAAATTTAAACGGTCAGGATCGATACAAGGCAACAGAAAAGGGGCCCCGGGAGAGCTAGAAGAGAGATAGATAGATGGACTTATTGTGCTGCCTGCAAATGCAAAGAGAAGTGTAGAAAGAATAGTTTGATTCTGTTGCGTTTCCATAAGTGGCGTTTCATGGGGTTTTGTTGGAGCCATGGCGGACGGGGAAAACAACCACCACGAGGAGGCCAAAGCAGAATCAATGATGGATAAGATAAAGGACAAGATCATGGATCATGACGGCCACTCGTCGTCTTCGTCGGACTCCGATCACAGCGACAAACCAAAACCTTCTTCATCGTCGATCAAGTCCAAGATTAGTCGTCTCTTCGGCTGCAAAAAGCCCGTGCACAAAGTCCTCGGTGGCGGAAAACATATGTGATTTGTTCTTGTTCTTTCTAGTATACTGTGTGTTCGTGTGTTGGTGATCGTTGATTTCGATTATGATCATTTTAGGGCTTCAGTTTAGGAAAGAAGATTTATTTTATTCCTGATGGCTTCTCTTGGTTGGGAGATCGTGAGGAAGGAAATGAAAATTTCGAAATGTTTACATTTGAAGCTTGAAATCGCTGGTGTTGGTTGCACCGCTGGTATTGGTTGCTAAGTTGATGGGCAATTAACACCCATCAAACGCAATAGACTGCGTTGGAGTCCCAGGCGTGCAGGAAGCAGCGGCTGGAGGTTACGCAGAAAGGTAGAAACATGGGAGGCACACGTGAACAGTGGAGATGACCATTTCATTATTTGTCTTTTTAATGAATAGTAGATTAGTATGAGAATTTGCGCAGATGAATAGCTACTAAATCAAGACAGAGCAAGGAGTTCGTTAATCTATGGTGTGGCGTTAGTATCGCCCTATAAAACCCTACCTAGGGATTCTTCGAGCTGGCTTTGAGTAGTTTGTTTGTAAACCGAGCCTCTCTCTAAAGACCCATCGCTTGTTATCTGCAGGTATTTTGCTGTTAGTTAGCTTTTAGTCTGTTGAAAGTCAACTTGTAAAAGAGGTCTCATTGCTATAATCATTAAAGCGAATGGCTTCTGTAAGTGTTGCACCTTCTGGATTACAAGACCCAAATGGAAATGCAGTTGGTTTCATCAGGTTGCCTGATGAAATGAATGACATGAAAATTGGGGATGAAAAGGTAACTGATTTATCTGATCCCTTTGTTTAATAATATCTCATTTTCTCGATGACTTTCGTTTAGTTTCCTGCTGTAAACCTCATTATACATGAAAGATGTTCAATAACTTTTAGGAACTTGAAGCAAGTTGTTCTTTCTCCAAAAAAAAACTTGAAGCAAGTTATGTTGATCGCAATGGGACGGAAACAGGTCATCTAATTGTCACAACCACTGGTGGTAAAAATGACCAGCCCAAACAGGTAATTCCTCATAAAAGTTAATCGCTTGTGTAGATTTTATGGTTGCTTTTGCATTACCATGACACTACTTGTCTTTTTGATCGTTACAAAGTATAAGCTACATGGCTGAGCGTGTAGTTGGACATGGATCCTTTGGAGTGGTGTTCCAGGTACCTTGCTGAGTATTTTTATTTTTACCAGGTAAAGAATATTTGTGTACCTTTTTCTCTTTAGAAAAGATTTCTTATCTTATTATATTTATATGCTGCCTATTTAATCTCTAATTTATGGTATAGTTTTTTACATTTGGTCTTATCTATTTGTTGCCTTATTTTTCCACATATTCTTGTTTACGAGCCTGAACTGAGCCTCATATTTTCTTAATTACCGGCAGATTTGTAGAGCGCTAGCGTACATACACAATTGCATTGGAGTCTGCCATAGGGACATAAAGCCTCAAAATTTATTGGTAGGTTGACGAGGAATTAAGTTCCAGAAGATGATTTACGACTTTCTCTTTGTAATATTATTCGTGCTTTTTGTTACCTTTTCTTTGTTAAATTCTTTGGAACTTTGATGTTTCTTTTACTAATCCACTGGATATCAATTCTTATCTTTATAATAGGTCAACCCACATACATACCAGGTGAAACTATGTGATTTTGGAAGTGCAAAAGTTCTGGTTCGTACATTGGCATCCTGGAACTATTTCCATATTTGACTTTGCTTACCACTCCTATATCATACTGATCGTGCTAACCAATTTGGCAGGTAAAAGGAGAACCAAACATATCTTATATATGTTCCAGGTATTATCGTGCACCTGAACTTATATTTGGTGCCACCGAGTATGCCACTGCTATTGATATCTGGTCAGCTGGTTGTGTTTTGGCTGAACTATTACTTGGACAGGTGCAACTTCTTCTACTTCTGGCTGTTTCTATGTTTAATGGATTTATTGTTGTGTATTAGTTGATCCATGATTTTTCAATAATCTAGCCTCTGTTTCCTGGGGAGAGTGGAGTGGACCAGCTAGTTGAAATCATAAAGGTACTAATTGCTTTTTACTTGCCTGCTTAAAAAAAGTATGGAAGATAAATTGTTGTGCCGGTTATGTAAGTTCTTTCATTCCTTTGGCCAACTTATGCTATTTGTACGTAGGTTTTGGGTACTCCTACAAGGGAGGAAATTAAATGTGTGAATCCTAACTACATGGAGTTCAAATTTCCACAAATTAAAGCTCATCCATGGCATAAGGTACAAAAGTCGTTTTGCACGATTGGTCTATCGGCCATCTTAATATAAATGAATAGGAGGAATTACTTATATGTTCCTTGTTATTAATTACCAGATATTCTACAAGCACATGCCTCCTGAAGCTGTGGATCTCGTCTCAAGATTATTGCAGTACTCTCCAAATCTTCGCTGTACAGCTGTAAGTGCCACTTTGTGTAACTAAATGTTTCGACGGAAGTGCAACCTTTTGAAGATTTATGTCTTATTGCTACTAAATGCAGCTGGAGGCCTTGGTCCATCCATTCTTTGATGAACTACGTGATCCCAATAAACATTTACCAAATGGCCGCCCGCTTCCTCCTCTTTTCAACTTCAAGGCTCATGGTACTAAATCAATAGCAATGCAATTTATGGTGTTCAAATTTCCTGTTTAAGTGCTTGTAGCTTACTTGTCCATCTTTGCTTCATTTGACAGAACTGAAAGGAGTACCGGTTGACATGTTGGTAAAGTTGGTCCCGGAGCACGCAAGAAAGCAGTGCCCATTTATTGGGTCGTGATGCAGTTTATTAGTAGTGTTAGCATCTGCGTCGTGCAGAGATCTGTGCTGCTATGTAGATAAGTAGCTAGAAATCCATGGAATTTAGGCTTGTCTTTCTTGTTACCTGTCGCTGTTCGTCTTTGTTTCAATATCAATTTGTTGTTTATCATTTTGGAGACTCTGTTCATCTTCTATCTCTTATAGAGAGCAGATAAGAAGTTTCTAATTTATTATGTCATTAAGTTCTCAATCAAGTACTCTGACCTCTAATTTACAGTGAAACAAGTTGGTGTAAGACACTGTTGTAGCACATTGAAGTCCATCTTTTTCTATCAATTTTGTGTTGTGTTGAAAATTTTTCCATTTGTACCATCTCACTTATATTATAAGCTTCTCGACCTTGTGCTCATGAATCCTGTTGAAGTGGCCTATTACCTGAAGCTAAAGCCAAAATGAGGGAACGTATAAATGATTTACTCTACCGGTTATCTTTTTTGGTGCACTCAGGTATCTACCGACGGAATCAGTCACTAATCCCTTCGCTACTAGAAAATCTCCAACCACTTGTGCACATGGGAGGGCTACAGCTGGCTCAGGAGCTTGTTGCATTCCTAAGAGTGGGATTCGAACCCCCAATCACTTAGTCAAGCGACGAAAGCATGTATCACAACCGCTAACTCCCTGGGTTACTCTACCCGTTTTCACATACAGTGAAATCTAATTTGTGTGCAAGTTTGGACGCCAAATTTCAATCAACCAGATGATGACTTGAGGTTTAGTAGCCATTTCGACGTTGTCTTTCGGTAATGGCATCATAAGAAGTTTGATTTCCGGCGCCTCAAATGTCAAAAGGCAAAAGTGGTATCCAATGCCCTACTCTTCATGATGCCTTTCACTCATGCGTGGACCAATTTTAACCGACAAAACTACCCAATTCTCTACCCTCTCGTAAACAATAGCGGGCAATAATGCGTGGATCAAAATAGCTGTGGACTTTCCTGTTATAAAAATAAAGATAAAAAGATAAGCACCTAGTTTTATTCTTTTATTAAATTTTTCTATAATTTAATGTTCTGACAAAAGTTTACGTATCTTTTATCCTAAAAATAATATTTGAGTAGGTTGCTTTTAAAGCTATTTTTAGTTTGTAATAGATTTCATTCTTTTCTAAATTATTTAAGGGAGCGCTTAATTCGCATGTGCAATAGTAATAAAAATAAGAATAAATATAGTGAACAATAAAAATAGATATAATTATTATAATTATGATGATTGATTCGAACGATTATCATTATCATTGATAGTGATTAGTTTGTTAAAAATATTAAAAGAAGAAGAAGTGTCATGGACGAGACACCTCTAGTCACGCCCATGACACCCTTTTCACAGGTATGACAACGATCTGTCACGCCATGACACTTGCATGTAACACTGGAATGATTTCATTTCTCTCACAATCGGGAGGTACGAAGAAATACCCCAAACTCGGATATAAAAATAGTTTTTATTTAATGTTAATATATTACCAAGTAATTGTTTTTCATTTCTTACCCATATCTTCCCAAACCCTTTATCCAAGCAACCCAATAATATTTGAATGTTATGAAAATAAATTAAGGCGTGGCATAACTAGCTTAGTAACTATAAAACTTCTATAACATTAGAATCATTAAGTACGTTACTCAACAGAGGTAGTGTCAAGTGGAAATATGATGAGTGATTTTGCTACCAAAAATGTTGAATGGTTTTCCAATCCAAATGCAACCCTTCGGCTTATGACTGAAGCAATCACATTCAGTTTGATGCAAGTCGCAACATGATTGGACATTCACCGAAAGATGCTAACTGTTGAAAAACCTGACCAAGCATGCTTTGCATATTCATTTGGTCGGTTATATAATAAGCTTCCACGAACACTGCATAGTTTCGGAGCAACCCCTGAAGAGCACTAACTGGAATTTCCACTACAGGAAAGGAAAATAAACTGGAAAGCAAACCTGACCCTTCTCCACTACCCTTAACGTCAAAAGGTGGTGGCTTTGTCATGGACATACACACATGTACATTATAATCCTTAATCTATGTTTATTATTCTATATAATATCAATTGGCGGCTAACAGATCTTGTTGGGAATGTAGCTGACGAGATAATAAGTCTGTTACTGTTTTCTTTGATCCCTTATGTTTGGAATCTTTGATGACTCTGTTTCAGATAGATTCGTTTAATCCAAGAAAAATACTTATTACTGTCAATCTTCTGATTATTCTTCGACTGCTGCTAAGCATATCAGGAATATTCTTAATGGTGATGATGATCATGTGCATGATAAAATGCATGCAGTGCATTGATTTCCACAAACAACATTTTTAAGTACCCTAATAGGTACGTTTTTTATGAACCTGAACCTGAAGGGATATAATTTACTGCTTAATTTGATGAAAGGAATACAATATAGAATATACTGAGTAGTACAGGGCTATATCGGAACAACTTGAAGCATTCCTAGTTAGTCAGCAAGCTCTTGCCTGTTATGCATCCATATACTACATTGTTAAACAAAAATAGATTGGGGGCCAATGGAAGTGAAAGTTGTGGGAAGAACATGGGGAACTTATCTAGTTATTTCTTTTACTTTTTTTTACAGAACGGCCATATGCAGACTCCACAATCTAAAAAAAAAGGCCAATGAATATTGCTCGTATGTAATGTGGTCGGTTCCCGCCACCAGAAGCCACTAAAAGATAACTCTACAGAGCGTGTGTTTCTTAAAGTTCTTCCCCACTATGCTCGTATTATATAAAAGGAATTCATCCTTCTGATTTTGCATGCTTTCCCAAGACAAATTTGGTTAGAACTATGCAAGTTGCCCAAGTGCAGTACTAGCTTTGTTGCATAGGCCACCTTCCCTACTGATGGTCTTTCGTATCAGTAACTAGTCTTGACAGTGACAAAGCAAGTTGTACAATGTTTACTGGGGTTTCCTGAAAGTGAGAAGCTTTCTTTAGGACGGTGAAGAGTTTATACTTAGAGTTGTTCAATCTTCCAGTAATTGAGGTCCAAATGGAGCAATCTCGTGTGTTGTTACTTGTCTTCGCAGTTTTGTTCTATAGGTTCTTCCTCTGCTCTCAAGCTAGATGGCATCAACATGCAGAACACAAGCACGCTCATTCTCACAAAATATCCACAATTTCAGAACCTCCCACTCCTCCACCTGAGCTTTCAAATCCACCTGAGTTAGCTAATCCCCCCGGGGTTTCTAATTCACCAGAGCCTGCTTATCAGGCTAAGCCTACTAATCCACCTGAATCTGCTAAACAACCTGAGCCTACTAATCAACCTGAACCTGCTAGTCCAACTGTGTCTGCTAATCAACCTGAACCTGCTAGTCCACCTTTGTCTGTTAAACAACCTGAACCTGCTAATCCACCTGATGATGGCAATGTCTACAACTCTAATGGGGTTTTTGACGTAAGAAAATTCGGAGCTGTTGGTGATGGCATAACAGACGACACAGAAGCATTCAAGATGGCGTGGGACGCGGCCTGCGAAGTTTATTCTGCAACAATTCGTGTTCCTAATGGTTTTAAATTCATGATACAGTCAACAATTTTTACAGGTCCTTGTCAAGGTGGCCTAGTATTTCAGGTATCGTACTGCCAGTAACTCCTGTCACGTTACTCTTTTCTCCTCTTTAAGGTTGAAAGGACTAACAGGGTTTTGGTACATTCCGGTCAATGAGAAGGTTGATGGGACCCTTATGCCCCCTGATGGACCTGACTTTTGGCCAGAGAAATATAGTAAGAGACAGTGGCTGGTTTTCTACAAAGTCAACGAGATGTCTCTCCAAGGAGGTGGTGTTATAGATGGTAAGGGACAGAAATGGTGGGATCTTCCTTGCAAACCTCACAAGGTACCGTTGAGTATTCTCCATGGCTTTGTTTATGATACAGATTCAATTGCTGACTTCTTTTATCTAACGACACAGGGAATTAAAGGAACTACATTGCCTGGACCATGTGACAGTCCAACTGTACGTTTTACATACTCTGAAAACTTTAATTCTACAATCCAGAAGAGAATTTTTTGGTTTGAACATAATCTCGGTGTTGCAGGCTATAAGGTTCTTCATGAGCTCCAATTTAACTGTGGAAGGACTTAGAATCAAGAATAGTCCTCAGTTCAACTTCAGATTTGACGGTTGTAGGAATGTTCATATAGAATCCATCCACATTACCGCTCCTGCTTTAAGTCCTAATACTGATGGCATTCACATCGAGAACACTAATGGTGTTGGAATCTACAATTCGGTGATCTCCAATGGTCAGAATATAAAACTCATAAGATTTCCCTTGTTCCATCATTAATTGTCTGAAGATTCTGAGCTTTAACAATCCTACTTGTTTCACTACCTGTTTGCAGGAGATGATTGTGTGTCAATTGGTTCAGGCTGCTATGATGTAGATATGAGGAACATCACATGTGGTCCTAGCCATGGAATCAGGTACTTCATTGGATTCTAAAGAATTTCTCATCTAAGAAAAAAGTTCCTATATTCTGCAAACCACTTACTATGAGTTCCTGTTGCCTTCTACGCAGTATTGGGAGTTTAGGCAATCACAATTCACGGGCTTGTGTTTCCAATATCATGGTTAGAGACTCAGTGATCAGATTATCCAATAATGGAGTTAGGATCAAGACATGGCAAGGTGGTTCAGGAGCAGTATCAGGAATTACATTCAGCAATATTCACATGGACAACGTTAGAAATCCGATTATAATTAACCAATTCTACTGCCTCTCCAAGGATTGTATCAATCAAACATCAGCAGTTTTCGTCTCAGACATCCTGTACGAGAATATAAAGGGAACCTACGATGTCCGAAGCCCACCAATGCATTTTGCATGCAGTGACTCAATTCCATGCACTAACTTAACTCTCTCCGACGTTGAGCTTCTTCCTGCAAAAGGAGATTTAGTGTTGGATCCATATTGCTGGAATGCATACGGTAAATTACAAACATTGACAATCCCGCCAGTTTCTTGCTTGATGGAGGGCGCTCCTCGACCTCTCATGGATACTGCCACGGATTATTGCTGATTTAATGGGGTCATTCTATAAAGCTTTTCAATATGTATGTGTATATAATTCAAACAAAGCCTTTATAATGTGTCTAGTGTTATTGTGCACCTCTGAATCTGATTAAGTAATGATTGTGGAGGTATTTAAGTGTGCTCTAACTTCTCTTCCATCATATATGACGTAACGTCTTAAAGCAAAACACACTCATCATACAGGTTCTATGTTTAAATCATGATCGAATCATATGGTATACATTAATTATATCTAACAAATAATAAATGCCCAGTCACGAAGGGATAGGACATGCGAATAGTCCTGTAGGTTTGGCATGTCGTGAGAATAGGAAAATGAATGGCGCTAAGTACAGAATAAGAGTACTTGAAGATGAATTTTCTATTTTCCTATGCGGCACTAAACTTTTTGGTGTTGGATGAATGGTGAAGTGTGGGGGACAAAGCTCTTGCTCTTGGCTGCACGCGCAGAGCCTACTATAATCATATAAAATCACCATATATATATATATATATATATGCTCTGAAAAGGTTTCCTGACCTTTTCAACATCTATCTCCGTAAAACATTCCATCTGTCGACCCAGAAATTCATGATCTCGTAAGTATTTGGTTGTTCTAGGATTTTTCTGTATGAAGTTTCCAAGAATTTTAACACTGCCAAGTTTCCTCAGGTCCCCTGCACTTTGGCTTTAGTTCAAACAAGACTCTCACTTGGCAGGCTGTGGGGTTGAATATGTTGAATCTTTATTGCATATATCGAATCCCAATAAAAACTGTCAAATAGTCAAAACATAGCATAAATTTGCACACATTACAATCAATGGCACTCAAGATCCAAGAAGAGTAGTGAGCGTTCATTCTCTAAAGTGATGGTGACCACTTCTGTTTCTGAAGAACCTCTCATGGCACTAATGTATGGAAAGCTGCCTAAAGCTTCACTGGGAAAAGGTGAAAGGAATCTTAGCCCATCCACTTGTCTTTCTCAAATCTACGTGTCTTTTAGCCGTTTAGTGCAAATAATCAAATATAGCTGAAAAGGGAAGGTAAAGTACCCCATACCCTCCATTCTTTAAAAGACTGAAGTAACACTGAATCGGACAACAACTAAACAGAATCTCAGATCAGAAGTGGGAGAAAGACCGTTTTAAATGCTGAAACAATACAGTTGTCAAATATAGTGAAAAATTGTAGGGGGTTAATTATTTCGCAAACTTTTCGCAAATGTTTTTTGTCACTAGTAAAATATAAAACAGGCTAAACCGAAATAATAAAAGCACCAAAAATTTGGTAACGCAGTTCGACACATCTTGCTTACGTCTGCAGGGCCCTCACCTAGCTTAATAACTTTCATGAAAGTACAATAAATTTATCCAAGGCTTTACTAAGCTGACACCATTCAACCCTTGACACTATCCTTCAACCTCACTTCCCATGAAAGAATTTCACACCTAATAATACGACCGACTCGTGTTAACCTCAACAGAGGATTTTTTCAATTAACCCAATAGTACGACCACCTCGTACTAACCTCAACAGAAGATTTGTCTAACTACTTTCACTCAAAACAATAATGAATAAAATAACTCAAGTATTTGATCAACTGAAAACCAGTAAAACACAGTCATCAATTGACAGTCACAGTCACAGTAGTCACACAGTAGTCACACA
>JANITX010000211.1:52878684-52901184 GCA_027564395.1 Erythroxylum ulei | reverse complement strand
AACTAAGTAGGCCGAAAAGGACATCCATAGACAGGGATTGAAGTCGATAGAGCCGTTCCTCCGCTGGAAGAATCGGGATAGCTCGCAGAGAAGAGACGAGGGTATTATTCTAAAATCAATGGATTCTTGTTCGTTCTTCTAGCATTTCAAAAGGTCTGCGTGAAAGAGGCATTCTCAAATGTGGTGAAAGGTCTGTGCCCTTCTTCTTCAGGTATGACTTTCCCAGCAAAACGGATCCTCGCCTATTTTCCTCTGTTGTTTTCGCTCCTGTTTGTAAGACCAACTAGCGCACTCGCATCTCTCTCTTATGAGGCGTGAACCTTTCCTATCTCCTACCCTTCTATTCTAGTTACCCAATTCCTTCAAAGCTGCCGGCGAGGGGAACGAAGATGAGGAACTCTTTTCTCTTATAAATCTTCTTGCAGGGGATGAGTTCAAACCCGGGAGAAATTCTCTTCCCTTAGTTTACGATAATTGATTGAGTAGTCATAGGAGCCGCATCAAAGGCACGTTGGATCAGGGGGTTTACACGGAATATCGGAGTATGCACACCAATTGAATCGAAACTCTAGGGAGTTTTGCAAGGGTTGACCATGGCTTACCAACTGGAATATAGGTTGGTCCAACTACGTTCTGATTGCAAAGAGGTCGTCGACATCTTAATAATGATAGCGACGACTTCTGGGGGAACACCATCCTCAAACAAATCAGACTGTTTTTGGACCAAGACTGGCAAGTAGATATTAGCCACGTATATAAGGAAACCAATGTACTAGCGAACTCACTAGCCAAACTAGGTTTTGCACTACCAGTAGGACTCCATGTACTAAGTACATCTCCCTAACATGTAGAAGGGTGGATGTTGCAGGTTGAACCCCTACGATAAGCAATGTTTTGCTTCTTCTGTATGTAAAAAAAAAAAATTGACTTTTTTATCACACAATTATGTTGTGAAGTTTGAAAGAATATAATAAAGGGGTTAACTAAACTTTTTAATCTTTATTTAATTTTATAATATTAGTTTAAATTAAAAAACCATAATATTAAGTTTTCGAACATAAAGAGTCGCATAAAATTAATATTTTTAGTATATAACTACTATATATCGTATTTGTGTCATACTATAATTATAGATATTTTAATTTATTAAATAATAAAATTCATACATATTATATGAAAAATATTAATAAAATATAGCTCTTTGCATCATTCATATTAATAGAGAATTTAACTATAGGTTATTATTATTATGTTATTTATTAAAGTTATAAACTTTAATTTTTGTAAAATTAATATCTAAATTCTAAATTCTTATAAGAATATTTAACGAAATACAAAGAAATATAATATTCATGCCCTTATAATTTTTTTTAAATCATACCCCCATAAGTCATTTTATACATCAACAGTTAATTCTAAACAACTAATTTTACCAAACATCTTTAATAAACACCTGATGTTATCCGCTGGTCAAATCACCTGAAATAATCAGCTATCAACTAATCGTTAATAGAATCATCTAACAGCTAATGCATTCTGCTATTTGTCAAACAAGGCCTAAGACAAATGGAAAATGACAGATTTACAAGTGAAAGTGGTCATCAGCTGAATCAAGAATGTTGCAGGTTGCTTAGAAGTATTCTGCAATCCAAAAGGGGACTATCTTCTTCCTTTATTTGACTATCATAATTACAGACCTGACTCGGGCCATATAATGCTACAATTAATTTGTAACAGAATGGCCTGTAATCTCCGCCACTGGTTCTACGTGAGTTCTATTTGTGTCCTTATCGTCAAATCCAAAGACATTGGTCAAGATACATATCTAAAGCAGACAAGAGTTCTCTAAAATCCTATGTTAACGCTTTGCAAGAGGTATTACAACATAGGATCAACAGATTGATTCTCTACAAGTACACGGCTAAAGAACTATTTCATTAGATCTAGGAACACAAAACCATTCCACAGACTATGCAAAAGCATAGATGGTATTAAATTCCTTGATCGCGTAAAAATAACTCCCATCACCACCCCAAGAAAAATTAGCGGTAGCATTCTCTGTACATTAAAATGCACTAAAGCAAAGGCAACTGAACTCATGAGTATTGCACACCATACCGGCATGTACCTGGTCAATGAAGGTAGAAGGAAACCCCGAAAGACTATCTCCTCCCACACAGGAGCACACACTGAGACCACTATTGCATAGAGCGCCATTGCTACTGGATCTCGTGCTGCAATTGACTGCTCAACACTTGAGAAAGTAACAGGTGTTGAAGGTAGAATGGGCAATAGGCTAAGGTTGAACAGTGAAAGCCGGTTCACCAGAGGAAACATGAGGCATCCAAGAGCAATATCCAACAGCCAATTCCCTCTCAGGCTAAACCTAAACCAATCAGATGGAAGAGGACGAAATCGAGACAGGCAACGGTGAAGGATTGCAATTCCAGCAAGACCTTCAGTTACATCTGTTACAAGGCTGAACAACGCTTGCCCTCTAAATGTTAGAGATTCCTTGCTGAAGCCTGCCATGTGGGCTGCAAAAGGAATCACCCAGGATCCTATAAACCAGAATGAAACAACCCATAGAAGCATTACCTGCAACTCCAGGAAGTATTTTATAAGTACAGATTATGGTTCTTACCACTTCAAATAATTCAGCGGGAGAATGCAGGTTTTATGCATAATGAACAAATTTATACAACATTCTGGCACTAAAGAATTCAAAAAGTTCTAAGAAAAGAAGCAATATGCAAAATCAATCTTATTCACCTGGTCATTAGAAATTTTGTTAGGACTTAGAAAATCCCACAAAACCCAATAAGCAGTGTTAATGCTTGTCACTTGACAGTAATGGTTTTTTGCAGTTACTATCTTTGTCAATTTCTAGTAAGACTTACTAGTCAGATACTAACCCAAAATTTTTGTTGATTTCCATCATTCTACAGTTGAGTAAAACATTACCTGCACTATGGTCTCTGCTGTCCATGGCACAGTCCACCTGCCCCCAATTTGCCTAATTCCCACATCTGCAGCCTGAATTTAACGTAGTAGTAGGTGAGATGCAAAACTGGTACCCTAAGAAAGCATTTGTATACATTCAATTGCATCCTATAATGTTTTGACTTTCAGAATGAAGAAGAAACTATAAGTCATCCACTTATTTACTTCTTAAACTATGCCTAACAAAAGAAAAAGTTCAGTAGTAATTGATATGTATTCACTAGCATATTAGTTTTCTTTTCTTTCCCAATGATGTGACAGCAAACAATACCAGCAGAATTCTTACAAAACAAGACAATAGCAGCTCCAGATCATAGTAAGTGACAAGTAATAAAAAGCATAAATCCATTTTAAACATGATACGGACCAACATTAACCTGAATTTACTACATTTTTCATCTTAATAGCTTCATATGACATTAAATAGAAGAGTCAAAAAGCCATAAACGTAACAGAGATAAAAAATTTGAGATCCCCCCCTGAAGCACAAACGATACTAACCCGCCCTTCTCCCTCATACCAAACTTGCAATCGCCAATAAAACCAGAAACATAACTCTTTTCACTTGTCAAGTTCTGAAAATTCATTTTCACACTGATGCCTTCTTCCACTAAATTAAGAACAACGTACCATTAAAATAATAGACTGCAGAGGAACATACCTCTCGAAGACTAGATATCCAACCTCTTTTAACATTTGTACAATTATCAACTTCAGGCTTAGCTGATTCCTCCGGCAAGAAATGTTCAGCACCATCAGACTTTGGTTTTATTGGAGAGAATTCATGTCTAAAGCATGAAATTTTCCACTTCTGCATAACAAAACAAAACACGCATATACCCAAAAAATTTCAAAAAGTTAATATTACCACAAGCCCTATGGTTTGGTCTCTGAGAAATTAAGAAAACAAATCAGAATAGAAGCAAATAATTATCATCCACCAGAGGTCTAGAAGCTTCTAACCATTTCAGTTAGTAAAATAGGGCCATAGGCTACACAGGGTTTCTTTTCTTATGTATTCTGTTCCTTGCTTTTTCCAAGTTAGCAAACAATAGCTAACTCTAATAAATTGCTTAAATTTCTGAAAAAAAGAAGATAAAAGGTCCAAGAGCTCAATAAAGAAAAGGAAACTGGAAATTATACATTTGCAGTTCTGGGTAACTTGGGACTTGAGTCGATGATACGACAGTTCGACGGAGAAAGAAACCAGCTTGATTTGGCGGGTGCGTTGGACAGCCTAAATTTCGATAAGGAAGGGACAAGAATTGGGCAGTGGGATACAGATAGAGAGCAACAAGAGCTCAACATTTAGGAACAGTTGGAGACTCCAATTACACCATCACATAAAAATCAAGAAAAATAAAAGGGGAAACCCTAAATCGCAGAAAAATGACAGATTGGTAGCTGAGCGGAGCTTGCTCTTGATTTTGTGGAAGGAGACGGGCTGCTGCTTGGAATTAGATATTCGATAGGGAGGTTAATAGGTAATAATTGTAGGTGTGAATTGAAGCACATTCCGAATAGAGGGTGTTTCCGCGGTTGGTGCCCTAGGATTTAGGAAATTGGACTTTTGGCTTTGGGTGGTAATTTTTTAATTTTAAAATTGATTCGTCTAATTATTTAATATATCTCTTGATATGTTTAATAGTAATAATAATAACAAATTAGAGGAGAATTCTTGGAGGGATTGGAAGCTGCGCTTGCACTCCACTAGCATGATTCCAAGGCGTCATCATCTATAACAATAATAACAACACTAGTAAGTCTTCCTGTTTAAAATAAGTGTTATTTTAGAGAGATTTTAATTATTTAAAATAAGTGTTGTTTGTGACTTTTTATGCATATTTATGATTTTATTTTCAAAATTACCCTTTAATTTCTCTCACATCTTAATTATACAAATTATATTTTTAAGGCACTTTAACATATAAATAATAAGGGTGTATCAGATATTTCATTAACTTTCTTAATAAGTATGCATTCTTCTGAAACGACACTTATTTTATATAAAAGGGAGTAGTAACATTAGGTGCTCAATTTGCACAATGACATGCATTTTAATCTCAAAAGGTATATGATGGAATAACATTTAATCTCAAGTGGCATACGATGGAATCACATTGTTCTCGAAGCCTTTATTCATACGCAACAACGCAAGAAAAAATAAAAAGAAATAGAGATCAATACATAAATGACTTGCTGGCTGCTTCCTACTTTCCTAGAGAAGGCAAAGAAACCAAATAGAGCTACAAACTGTAGGTCATGCCCACCTCAATAAGAGAAATGCGAGGAATACTCAAGCTGACGGCAGGAGCTCGGCAGTTTTTACGCAATGAAGAGTAGAAGATATTGATCAAAAACCTCTTGAAGAATGATGAGTTCCATTTTGCCTTAACGTAAGAATGGCCAATTACATATGCTATCCCAGCATGCTTTGCTTCCAGAAGTTCCAGGAGCTCCTCCTTAACATTTGAATCCTTGTATCCCGTATCCAACAACTTGAACCGAATTCTCCTCCTATCACTCAGTCGAGGTAGCTCCTGCTCATACATACATTTCAATTTCTGTAGCGTCAGTGACTTGCTTTTGGTTACAGTTGCCACGAGGCCTGAACTGCATTCTCCAATTTCTCCTGATGCTGATACTTCAATTCTTTTCCCAAACTTCTCAGAAGTCCTCACAACAGCCAGCCTCCCATCAATCGAGCCGTCGGCAGCCCTGGAACCTTCTGCTTCTAGTTGGATAAATTCTGCCACACTCATCATTAGTTCATTTTCAAAATCACAGTCACTTTCATATTCTTGGACATCTTTGTAACCATTTCGAACAATGCAGCGATACATCCGGTAAGATTTTGGACCTATCCGACCAATAAGATACCTTTCCTTTTGGGGCACAAAAGGAACTGGAACAGTTTTAACACAAACAAACACGACGACTTTGTAAAATGCTGGCAAGTTGGTTAAGAATTGGGAAAATGTTGCTGGAACTCCATTTGCTAACTCGGTGTAAATAAGGCCAATCCCAGGGACCCTAACAACCCCAAGATCAGAACCTAGATTTAAAATCCATTTCATGGGTACTTTGTTATGTTGGTCGTGTAGATACTTCTTCCTGCTACCATAATGCCACGCATACATCAAGAACACAAAAACTGCAGAGAGGAGAAGAGAAACCCATCCAGCTTCGTGAATCTTCGTAAAAGAAGATGAGAAGAAGATTATCTCTATCACTCCAAAGAGTAAAAAGTAACAAAGCGCTAGCAGCAGACTCTTACGCCATACAAGGTTGATAACCAATGAAGTAAGAAGAGTAGTTAAAAACATCACAATAATGCACGCGATACCTGAAATCAAATTTGCAGAATTAGTTTTTCTAATCTAGCAAATGAAATAATCGTGATCTAAGTTATTAATATATCTTAACCTACATCATAAACAGGACTTAGTCAACAGCGACAATAATAAATGCTAATGCAGTTAAACCAGAGCTCCCAGTGAGATCATCACACCCCATGCTTCTCATTCAAAAAGTCTTTCGGAGGGATAAATAAGAGCAGTTTGCAAGACTACAGATGAGATCATATTCCTAAACATCATTCATTTTTATGTAGCAGAAATTAAAAGTGCAGGTCAAGTAAATAAAACTTGAAAAAACTCTTTAGTTTTTTCTTTCAAATTTATCTTCCAATAGAATTTTGTTGATTCCAACACTGATGTGCTCATTTAGCAATTTTGGAAAGGAATTATTTATTAGTAACCCTATTAATCAAAGTCATATTAACGGAAATGGAAGGTTAGTTCTTTTTCCTTAGGACGCATCTATCGCATGTTTGCTTTTAAACTTGTGTCTAGGGGAGTCCAGATCTTCTGTCCAGTTTTACTCTGTATTATTTTGTCTCATGAAATTTCAGTCATTTATTTTGCGAGTCTCATGCGAGACCCACATAAATAAATGGCTGAGATTTATTGGACACAATAAGACACCATAATATTGGACAGAGGATCTGAACTCGTGCCTAGGGACTTATCACTGCAGACCCAGCAGTCATTAATGCATCAAATAATGGCCTCCAAAATTTCAAACATTGGACTCAAGATGTCCTGATCAATCAAATTAAGCTTCTCATGTATTATCAGATTTTAATATTACAATCATAATCTGGATTCACCAATTACGGAAAGACTTCACGTTACTAAATATGTGTAGAAGTAGAGAAGACTAACCGTAAGCATTTCCTATATGATTAGTGTCTTGAGAACCTACAGTAACCAACAAACAAAGAATCATAAGGATCCAATTTATTTCAGGGATAAATATCTGGCGATTACTCCAATTTGATTTGCGGACAATTTTGATACGTGGAAAACATCCTAACGTATAGCATTGTTTGACAATTGAAAATGTGGCTGATATCGCAGCTTGACTGGCAACTATTGCAGTTAAAGTTGCCATCGCCATGATTGGCCAGGAGAATGAATCTGAGAAAAAGGATAAACATAGACATTAGAAATGGACTGAAAAAGCAAGAAGAAAATCAGTATTTGTTACCCAATTTTATTTCTATAACAAGTATCGAAAAGAAAATGACATCAAGAACCACGATAAAATACATTTTTGTTAGACAATGGCAGTAGTAAGAAATTTGTTACAGAAATATAGCAGCTGTAAATAGCTGTTACAAAATGTAATATATTCATAAGGAATATTATACAGCTAATGTAAATAACATATTCATAGGAATTTTAGCATAATCATAGGAATTACTTTCCTAGTTTAGCCTATGTAATGTTGTATAAATACCTGTATCATTCTAATAGAATATAAAAAAATCATTCTTCTCATTTTCTCAGCTTTCTCATGGTATCAGAGCCTCGTCAAGTTTCTGGGTTTCTTTTTTGAAAGTTCTTTTTTTTCGTTTTTTGCTCTATAATGAGACAGTGCACTGTTTGTGGGTAACACATTTTGAGAGATTTTTTTTCTCACCTCCTCCTTCGTAAGGCTCTATGGGTGTTGATAGGCCATCCTTTCAAATCTGGTCGTCGTATTTCCAACATGTGACTGACACGCACTGCCGCATTCCCAGACATCCTTCCCACGCACCGACGCGTGAGGGCGGATTAGTTGTCGTTTGCCGAACCAATTCCTTCCTCCGATGTCACCTCCTCCGTCCCTGTCTAAATATCCTGTCAATTTCTTCCAGGTATTGCTGATTTGTATTGGTGTGGGTTAACAATCCTTCGCCGCTCTCTTTCTTGGTGTGAGTATCTTTGAATTTATTTCAGTTTTTTGCATTAAGGTTAACTTCTTCTTTTCCTCCTTTATTTGATTAATATTGTCATTTGAGACTGATTTAAATGGCTGAGGGTAGTGATATGGGTGGCGATAAGAAGACAGTTATTGAAATTACGTTGGGTTATCCAAAATTACCGATAGAAAATTGACTGGAAGAAAAAATTATGCACAACGGAAAAGGTTTGTTCGTAGATTTGTGGCTAGTGTAGTATTGGATGATCATTTAACTAGTACTCTGCATCCTAAGAGTGATGTTACTACTCGAAAGAAATGGTTAATGGAGGTTTATAAATTGTTTAATCAAATTCATAATACTCTAGACCCAACTGCTGAGAATGTTACGAATCATTGTGATTATGTAAAAGAATTATAGGAATATCTAAAATTTCTGTATGCTTGCAAACAATATTTGTCTCATGTTCGTGACTTATTGTTAAAGATTTATTGAGCGGAACAAAAAAGTCGCTCGCTATTTCAGTATTATACAGGAATGAAACAAGCCTTTGAAGAAAAGCGAGCTATGTTTCCCTGACATAAAGCAAATGCAAGAACAAGAAAAGCAGATTATGGTATAGTGTTTTTTAGCAGGGTTGGGTTCTGAATATGACATGGAAAACACATAATTATTAACTAGTGAGACACTTCCTTTACGAAAGTATATGCCCGTTTGCTTTGTGTTTGTAAAGATGGTGACATGATTTCTAATATGGTGTGTAATGACACAATGGCGTTGGTTATTAACGTTTCAAATGCTAATCGTTGTGGCAAAGGTGGAAACGGTAGTGATTCTATTGTTGGGACTAGTAACAACCCTCGTACCTATAATTATTGTAGAGATGAGGTGTATATTAAAAACAATTGTTGGAAATTACATGGTAAGCTTTCCAAGTACTCGGGGTCAGAATAATAACAAAAAATTTGTGAATGAAGCTACTTAGGATGGCATCCTATTGGTTGCTTAGTCATCCTCACCTTCTATCATAATTTCAACAAATGAGTGTGCTTGTTTAACCAATGCCTATGAACAAATTTCGGCCACTTACGACTCACAATAGCCATCCTCTGCGACATCAACTTTGGCTAATACAGGTAACCCAACTGCCTGTCTCTCTACCTCATCTTAGGTTATTGACTCAGGTGTTCTTGATCGTATGACCGACAACACAAGTATCCTCTCTTTTTTCAAGTCTACTTATTTACGTCGTGTTACTTTAGTCAACGGATTTACTGCTTTTATAATAACCCCCACAAAATCTCTCCCATTATTAATTGTTTTATGTTTATCACACTTCCCCTTTAGCCTATTATTTATCAGCCAACTCACCAAAAGTCTCAACAATTTGTTGTTTTTATCCCAATTATTGTCCTTTTTAGGATCTTTGGATGAAGTAGATTATTCATAAAGGGTGTTTGCTAAATGGCTTGTATGCTCTTGATTTGACTTCTGAACCAGTACCGTGATCGATTGCTTGCACAAGCTCATCTTCTCTTTTGCAGCTTCATTGTCGTTTTGGTCATCTGTCTCTAACAGTTTCACAAAAGTTATGTCCTAGTCTTAAACAAGAATTTACCTTAGAGTGTGAGGCTTGCCAATCCAAATATCATAGAGCATCTTATTCTCCTAGACTAAATAAATAAGTTGATTCTTCTTTTTACTTCATGCAAACTGGTGTCTAGGGTCCTGGTCCTGTTTTGTCCAAATCTAGTTTTGTTATTTTGTGATATTTATTGATGATTATTCTCAGGTTACTTGGCTTTATCCTATGAAATCTCGATCAGACTTGTTTACTATATTTTGTGCCTTTCATACTGAAATTAAGACTCAATTCAATAAAACCATCTGCATTTTAAGAAGTGATAATGCTAAATAATTTATTTCCCATACTTTTAAATCTTCTCTCTCAGCATGGTATTATTCATTAATCATCACGTATTGTTACCCCTCAGTAAAATGGTGTAGCAGAGGGAAAGAACCGTCACTCATTAGAAGTTGCCTGAGTATTAATATTCCATATATATGTCCCAAAAGTTTCCTAGGCCGATGTTATTTCCAGTGCTTGTTTCCTAATTAACCGAATGCCTTCTTTTGTTCTTAACGGTCAAACCCCATATTCCCTTCTCTTTCCCTTATCTACATTATTCCCTCTTGCTCCTCGAATTTTTAGGTGTACTTGCTTTGTTCGACCTCAGGTCTTAAAACTGGATCCTAAATCTTTTAAGTGTGTCTTTCTAGGATATTCTCATGAACAAAAAGAATATCATTGTTACTCTCCTTCTTCGGTTCGTTACTTGATATCTATTGATGTTACCTTTTTCAAGAATACGCCTTTCTTTGGTTCTCCCATCTCCTCTTATTCACATTCTAGCAATTTAGGGGATGATTTTCTTATTTATATTGTCAGTGAATAGGTAGTTTCTCCTCCCTCTTGACTTGTTATTCATCAGGTTTATTCTCAACGTGTGCAACATTCTATTGAGGCACCTCCTATCAGCTAGGACATGGACCCTACCCATTTTGCTTCGCCTTTAGATTCCTTAACCCTACCTGATGCTAGCCTTTACCTTCCTATTGCTTTTCGTAAACGTAAATGCACCTATACTTATCCTGTTTCTTCCTTTGTATCTTATCATGCTCTATGTCAGTCCTCCAAGTCTTTTGTAGCTTCCTTAGACTCTGTTGTTGTTCCAATGTCCCTTGTTGAAGCACTAGCTCATGATGGTTAGCAAGCTACAATGAAAGAAGAGATGATGGCCTTATAAAAAAAACATATTTGGGATCTTATTCCTCTTCCTTCATAGAAACGGGCCATTAGCTTTAAGTGGGTATTTATTGTTAAAATTAATCATAATGTTTTTATTGCTCGATTAAAAGCTTGGTTGGTTTCTAAATGATATGCTCAGACATATGGGGTGGATTACTTTGAGACTTTTTCTCCAGTTGCAAAACTTTTTTCTGTCTGACTGTTTATCTCCTTAGCTGCTACTTACAGTTGGGCATTTTACCAACTTGATATGAAGAATGAATTCTTACATGGGGATTTACATGGAGCAACCCCTTAGATTTGTTGCTCAAAGGAGTCAGGGAAAGTGTGCAAATTTAGAAAGTCTCGTTATGGCTTGAAGCAATCTTCTCATGTCTAGTTTGGGAGATTTAGTGCTGTAGTGATTGAGTTTGGCTTACAAAGAAGTGCATACAATCACTCATTGTTCTTTGCATCAACTAGTTCTAGGTGCATTTTACTGGTTGTATATGTGGATGATTTAGTGATCACTGGAAGTGATAAAGCTGATATCATGAGGTTGGAAGCATTCCTTGGGGCTCGCTTTCAGACAAAGGATTTAGAACCATTGAAATATTTCTTAGCAATTGAAGTTTCTCGCAGTCATAAGGGGATCTATCTATCTTAAAGAAATTATTTCCTGGATTTATTAAATGATGATGGTTTTATTAAGGCAAAGACATATGATGTGCCAATGATACCAAATGTGAAGTTCAAAGCTGAAGATGGACTTGCTTGAGAATCCTAAAAGATATAGGAAGATTATGGAAAAATTAAACTATCTTACTATCACTCGTCCTAATATTGCCTTTCTAGTAAGTGTTGTAAGTTAGTTCATGTCATCTCCTAGAACCTCATATTGGGATGTTATTATTGTTGCAACCAAAAGAATAAAAGTTGGAGAAGATTACTCTGTGATTATAGTGATTAGGATTCAGTTTTTATTTACTTATTTTGTGTCCTTATTTAGCCCGTAATTATTGTAAACTTACACCAGCAAAGCCTAACCTCAAGTGTATACATACACGAGGAAAAAGGAGGAAATAATATACAAGAAAACATACTTTTACCCACATTCGCTTCATGGTATCAGAGCCATCTGCGTAACCTCAGATTATACATCTTCTTAAATGTATCCCTCCCTCTTGAAACCAACTTTAAATGGTAGATGATATCCCCAAACTTCCATTACCCGAAACTACTGCATCAGGTAGTAGTTCAAAAACTGTTAAACCAAATAACCAACCCATCATTCAATATCAAAACGAATCTACCCATTTTAATCCCAGCATCATTCTGAATGAAGAGAATTATGATGTCTGGTCACAAATCGTTGAAATCCATATTGTAGCCAGGGATAAACAAGAGTTTATCATAGGATTAGACCCACCTCCTGCCATGGGCAATCCTAAATATTAGAAGTGGAATGTTGACAATCAAAAGGTGCGTGGTTGGTTGCTCACCAACATGAAACCAAAGCTGATGAAGAGATATATGCGATTACCTACAGCTAAAGCAATCTAGACAGCTTTATCCAAGGCGTATTATGATGGAAGCGATGAAACCCATATTTTTTCATTGCATCAGAAGACATGGATGCTTAGACAAACTGGTCAGACCTTAGCCATTTACTTTGGTGAGCTTTCTGAACTCTTTACCGAGTTGGATTATAGTGAAACTGTTATTATGAAAGATCTTGATGATGTGAAAATATATGAGGATTTAGTTGAACGTATGCATGTTTCTATATTCTTAAAAGGTTAGGATCCTGATTATGACCAAGTTCGTGGTGAGATTTTGAGAATGGAACCCAGTCCATGTCTTGAAAAAGCATAGGCCTATGTGCGTGGAGAAGCTAATCGAAGGGTCCTACATCGAACTGAATCAACTGGAGAGGCTACAATACTCATGGCCAAGGGTGGAAAATTTCGTAAGGAAAAGAACAATGGTAACACTGAAAGGAGCTATGAGGATTCCAAGTCTTCCGAAAAAAAAGGGAGGTAATCAATTGTACTGTACAGATTGCGAGATGGTTGGTCACATAGCTGCACGTTGCTATACCAATATAGGATATCCATCATGGTGGGATCCCGAAAAAGCACCTAAGCGCAAAGTGAAGGAAAATCTTATGGAGGCTTCCTTATTAGAAAAACAGCTTGATGAGGGGGAGAAAGAACATTTAGCTGTCTTGATTGTCATATCTACTGGTAAGTCTTTTCAAACTTCCTCTCTGTCTAGTTTAGATACTTGGATTATTGATTTAGGAGCAACTGAGCATATGAATTCTGATTGTACTGTGAAAGATATGCACAAACAAACCATCCATGAAGTCAAAACCGTGAATGGTGAAATTGTAACCGTAATTGGTGAAGGTTCTAAAACTTTAAATGAATTAAACCTAAACTCCATTCTTGTTATTCCCTCTTTAAATTATAGCCTATTATCTATTATATATGCAAATAACAACTACACTTCAATGCATCGTAATATTTTGGCCTTATTTTTGTGTTTTTAAGGACATTAAGAAGAGACAGACAATTGGCTGTGGCACTAGGAAGCGAAATCTATATTATTTGGATCTTAAGCCATCATCTTCGAAAGCTCTGGAAACGACATCATGTTTATTTGCTACTTCATCTAGTATTTCTAAACTTTGGCTTATTTATAAACAGTTTGGTCACACTTCGTTTGGATATTTGAAACATTTATTTTTGAATAAATTTATGAATATTGATTTGAAATCTTTTGAATGTGATGTGTGTGCTTTAGCAAAAAGTCACCGTATAAATTTTAAGTCTCATGTTAATCATAGTCATAAACCATTTATGCTTGTTCATTCTGATGTATAGGGTCCTTGCAAAATTTCAACTTTAAATTGTGCAAAATGGTTTGTGTCATTCATAGATGACTGTAGTCATATGACATGAATTTATCTCATGAAAAATAAAAGTGAAGTCTGTGACTTATTTCAAAAATTCTTTTTCATGATTTCAAATCAATATAACATGAAAATACAATTCTTAAGAACCGATAATGGAGGAGAATATGTGAATCATGAATTGCCAGATATTTTAGTAAAACATGGTATTATTCACCAAACCTCATGTCCTTATACCCCACAACAAAATGGTATTGTTGAACGAAAAAATAGGCATTTGTTAAAAATGACAAGGTCTATGTTGATTAGGTCTAGAATGCCACTAAAGTTTTGGGGCGAAGCTATTACTGCATCCACTTACTTGATAAACTGACTTCCTTCCAAGATTTTAAACTTAAGAACCCCTCTAGAAGAATTTGGCTAATCATGTAACAATGCCTTCGATTTCTAATTTGTCTCCAAAAGTATATAGTTGCACTGCGTTTGTACATGTGCATTCTAATGAACGAAAAAGTAAACTCCATCCACGAGCATGTAAGTGTGTGTTTGTTGGGTATAGGGTGAATCAAAAAGGGTATAGGTGTTATAGTCCTATTTTACAAAAAATGTTTGTAACTAAAGATGTAACATTCCATGAAAATACTTTTTATTATGATAAGGAGGCAACTGCAAGTAAGGTGGAGAAATATGAATTAGAATACTTACAGTCCACTAGAAACGAAGGTAGTGAAAATGAATTTGAAAATGAAGTACATAGTTTACATGAACAAAGCGTAATGAATGGTGTACATGAGGAAAACACATTGCATAATTTACGTGAACAAAATGATTTTAAAACCATGGATTCTAGTATAGTAAGGAACAGTACCATGCATTAAAATAAAGAATGTTTTCTTACCACAAACAGAACCCATGCATGACGAAATTTTATATGATGAAAGTCAAAGTAATGAAATACAAAGTGAAGTTAAAGATGGTCAGGATCACCGTATGGACCTAGGAGCTGAGGATGAAGAAGAAAATATAGATGAACTTCCTTTAGTACAGCCATGTGTGTCTCAACTTGATGTTGAAGAAAAACGATCCTTACCAAACAGAACCACTTGAGGTAAGACAAAACAGATATATGAACTGTCACTATCTTCTACCCCAAAATACCCTCTTGCTAATCACATGTCTTATCACAAGATTAGTAGGGAATCTCAGTCTTTTTTGAATCAAATATCTGCAGTTTATGTTCCTAACAGTATGCAGGATGCTTTGGAGGACCAAAGGTGGAGAAAGGCAATGGAAGAAGAAATGAAATCATTGGAAAAGAATGAAACATGGGAAGTGGTAGACTTACCTAGTGGAAAAGAGGCAGTCGGATGTAGATGGATTTTTATAATAAAATATAAGGCAAATGGCAAGATTGAAAGGTTTAAAGTAAGACTTGTAGCAAAGGGGTATAGCCAAGTATATAGAATAGATTATGAGGATACTTTTGCACCCGTTGCAAAAATCAATATAGTACGTATACTTTTTTCTCTTGTCGTTAATTATGATTGGCCATTGTATCAATATGATGTGAAGATTGCTTTCTTACATGGTGTTCTTGAAGAAGAAGTATATATGGATTTACCACCTGCTTGTAGCTTGAAGATGGAAAGAAGTAAAAGGGTCTGTAGGTTGAAGATATCATTGTATGGATTGAAACAATCCCCTAAAGCATGGTTTGGAAAGTTTACAAATTCCATGAAAGTTTTTGGTTATAAACAATGCAATTTTGACCATACCTTGTTCTTTAAAGGTTTGGGGATAGAATAACTTTGTTGATTATATATGTACATGATATGATTATCATAGGGAATGATGCTACAGCAAAAACAAGGCTACATGAATACTTATCAAATTAGTTTGAAATGAAAGATCTAGGAGAATTGAAATATTTTCTAGAGATTGAAGTCTTAAGGTCGAAGAAAGGAATCTTGTTGAGCCAAAGGAAATATGTGTTAGAATTGTTGAAAGAAGAGGGAATGACAGCTTGCAAGCCAGCTGATACGCTGGCTACGAAAAAATCAAATTGACCTGAGACTGTGAGAGTACACTAGTAAACAAAGAAAGATACCAATGATTAGTAAGAAGGCTGATGTATCTTGCATATACTCATCCTGACCTCGCCTATTCAATAAGTGTGGTCAGCCAGTACATGCATGCACCATGTGAAGAACACCTTGAGGCTATGATGTGAATCATAAAATACTTGAAGAACTCACCAGGAAAGGGAATTTTATTTTCAAAAATAAAAGATATGAAGGTTGAGTATTATACTGATGCAAATTGGGCTGGCTCAATTGATAATAGAAGGTCAACTACTGGGTATTTAACATTTATAGGTGGGAATTTAGTAACATGGCGGAGTAAGAAACAATCAGTAGTAGCAAGATCAAGTGTAGAAGCAAAATATAGAGGCATGGCACTAGGAGTATGCGAAATATTATAGGTAAAAAATTTACTTAAAGAATTGAGAATTGATTTTATTAAACCTATGAAATTGTATTGTGACAATAAAGCTGTGTGTCATATTGCTCATAATCCTGTACAACATGATCGCACAAAGCATGTTGAAGTTGATAAGCATTTTATCAAGGAAAAAATCGAAAATGGAGAAGTCTCAGTTCCTCACGTCCGTTCAAGTGAGCAATTGGCAGATATTCTAACTAAAACTGTAGTAGGTCCTATGTTCCACAAGTTCTTGAAGAAGATAGGATTGGAAGACATTTTTCTCCAACTTAGGGGGAGTGTTGCAACCAAAAGAATAAAAGTTAGAGGAGATTACTCCGTGATTATAGTGATTAGGATTTAGTTTGTTTTTACTTATTTTGTCTCCTTATTTAGCCCGTAATTATTGTAAATTTACACTAGCAAAGCCTAACCTCAAGTGTATATATATACGAGGAAAAAGGAGGAAATAATATACAAGAAAACATACTTTTTCCCACATACGCTTCAGTTATTCATATTTTTAGATATCTAAAGGTGTGCCAGGTCGTGACATCTTATATCAAAATCATGTTCACCACATTATAGAAGGTTCACAGATGCTGAATATGGAGGAGATGTTTAAGACAGGTGTTCTACCACTGGTTATTCTATTTTTGTTGGAGGCAATCTTGTTTCATGGAAGAGTAAGAAATAGAGTTTTTGATGCCGATCGGGTGTAGAATCCAAATATAGGGCTGTGGTGTAGACTACCTGTGAACTTATATGGCTACGTCATCGACTTGGTGAGTTTGAGTTTGTTTAGTCTACACCAATAAACTTTTGGTGTGACAATGAAGCATCTATTTATATTGCAAACAATCTTGTGTTTCATGAGAGAACCAAGCATATAGAAGTCGACTGTCATTTTACTCAAGAAAAGCTAGAAGATGGATCAATCTTAACTCCACATGTCAGAACAGTGAGTCAATTAGTTGATGTATTCACCAAAGCATTATTTGGGAATTAGGTTAATTATATTTGTAACAAGCTAGACATGATCAATATCTATGCTTAAGCTTGAGGGGGAGTGTTACAGAATATAGTAGTTGTAAATAACTATTACAAACTTTAACATATCATAGGGATTATACAGTTAATGTAAATATCATATTCATAGGGATTTTAGCATAATCATAAGTTACTTTCCTAATTTAGCTTATGTACTCTCGTATAAATACCTGTATCATTTTAATAGAATATACGAAAATCATTCTTCTCATTTTCTCTATTTTCTCAAAACAAAAATTCCCAGAAAACTGCACTAAGTTAGCAAATCTAAACTATGACCAATGCCGAATAAGAACATACCTTGACACATTAATCAGTGAGGAAACAAAATCACTGATCTGTAAATTTTTCGCAATATAATAATATATAGGTAGAAGCCATGAGAAGAACTAAGTTTTTGGATCTAAGGCGGTCACAATGGCAGGTTTGAAGAGAGTCCAGATCCTCTGTCCAGTTTTATGGTGTCTTATTCTGTCCCATGAATCTTAACCATTCATTTATGCGGGTTCCGCGTTTATTTATACGGGGCCCACGCGAGACCCTCATAAATAAAAGGCTGAGATTCATGGGACAGAATAAGACACCATAAAACAGGACAGAGGATCTTGTCTCGTTTGAAGATTGTCAAAGGAATCAAAGCTTGTCTGACAAAAAGGTAGATCAACTATATGAAAGCTTACCAGGAATTGACATATGGAAACTCAAGGACACTGCCGAAGGGTTTCTGGAAAGAAATGCAGCCTGTCCCATGTATTGAAGCACCAAGCATGGATACACGAGAAAACAAAATGAAACCTGCGGAATAAGAAGATTTAAAAAGTGTCAATAGGCTTTATTTGTTACAAAATGAAATTTCTTTATTTGTTACAAATTGAAATTTCTACGTATAAGAACCAATAAAAGAAGAGAAAGGCACCAAAGAGACAATAGGCGAATAAAATGATAGGAAAAACGAGAAGAAAGAAATATATGAACTCCATATTCAAGAACATCAACTCAAAAGAAGAATACGTCAAAGTAAATTTTGATCAGAAATATCAAACCAAGTTGTTATGTTGATTAATTTTCCTAACTTCCAATGACCAACTGATGGAGATAATTTAACGTTGTCAGACTTTAGACACATGAATACTTGTCTCCAGTGCATCTTGACATAGCCTTACTTTGGAGCACCTGATCTTTAACATTTGGGGTTGAAGTTCCGTTGCATATGGCTGATTACAGCACATAAAGTTAGGAAATGAGGTAAGAGTATAATTTGTTACGACATTGCCCAACAAGTGCATCTTGAGAAATGAACTTTTACATGTCAAAGAACTAAAAATTCTTAAAGCTAATGCCAGTTAGAAGATCTGAACCGCCAAGTGGCTCTCATTATATATCACGTCTTCATTTATAATGACCAACTGAAGACATACCCTTATCGAAGAAGGTGTAACCTTTCCAACTTCTGCAAATATAGTTTCACTTCCTGAAGTTAAAAAGACAAGTATGAGCTAACGGTGAAAAGTTCAACAAATTAATTAAGATTCTAGTTTTATGTTACCAGTAATACATAGAAGTATTCCACCAAGTGAGATCCAACCATCTTTTCCAGTGCCCTTTGAAAACTTGTAGACATAGCAAGGAGAAAGAGCTTGGTAAATTTTTGGATTCCAGTGAATGATATTATAGGTTCCTATAATGGCAATGGATAGCAACCATAGAATTATAATTGGACTAAAGGTGAAGGCCACCCTGTGTGCACCACAGTATTGCAAAACAAAAAGGCCAATCAACAGATAGCAAGTGATGACGATCACCGTTCCTGTGTGCATAAAGAAAACAACTTCAGAGTGGAACATCAGTTGCACTTAAAGCGTGTTTTACAGTATAAAAACAAAATATAAAGGCAATTCATCCAGCATGATTGTCCTTTGTTCTACTCTTGAAATTATTTTTCATATGTGATCTAAAAGACGAGGTGTCCAAGACTTGATTTGTAGTATATAATGTTTGGTTAGATGAAACCAAGTTCGAGAAAAACAGTCAATAGGTGGAGAAGCCCACTGATGAAACTTCCTATCTGTTGACAGAGTTTTTTTAATACAAGGCTGCAAGAAGCCTTTCCACCATTAAAATTAATATATTGTCGTTTCCTAAGCATGCGAGCTATATGTGACACCTTGCACTCAGCGCGTAAACGTAGGTGTGTACTAACGTTAAATTTGTTGTATGTTCTTACATCTAAAGCCCAGCTTCTTATTCTTCCTCAGAGTATCTAAATCCAATCTTCTTTAGAGGAATATCTTTTGCGGTTCTAAGGCCATATCTGTGCTCCAATAATTTCTATCTACTGCTAATTGTAGTGCACATTGCAGTTAGCAAATTTGCAACAGCGGGTGCTCATAGTTGCGCAAAGTACACATTTGTGTCTTTAATGTGAAAGTGAAAATGACAAATTTCATTCACCAGAAATGCATCCTCACCATGATGAAAATCCTTGTTTTGCATTTGCAATCCTTCAATGGATGACAGAACTGAAGAGAAAAGCATCGTTCAGCAAAGATAAGAAAGAGAAGGAAATCAGGCAAAATAGATCGTATGGTTCAAGATAGAAGTTATCAGCCGGCACTCACTTGACATTGCTGGGGTGAGGACACCAATTGTAACAATCATACAAGCACTCGACAAGACGAGAAGAAGCATTAACGTTCTTGTTTTCTTTCGTTTCTCAATGAACTTTTTGAGTAGAGAAGAAGGTGAATTACTACTCGAGTAGCCTTCGTTATGATATGTAGAAAGCTCCTCATCTGCTGCTTGTTGATTTGGAAGGAGACTGAGTTTCGCATTCCTACAGAGCAGAGCATATAAAGCAAAAATTCCTCCTGCAAATGAGTCAACAGCATCACCAGGTATCGGTCTGACTAACAAGAACAACACCCATACAAATATCATATTAATTGTTGAGAAGCTTCTCAGCACTTACCTTCACCACTATCATCTGCATTCAGCATAAAAACAACATATTTAAGCAGTGAAAACAGAGTCAAAGTCCAAAAGATCAAGGAAAAGGCACCAAAAACAGTATCTTCATTGAGATGATTCCGCAACCTCCCAGAGAATGTGCTCTTATAAACATAAAGAGGTGAAGTGCTCAGTTCACCAAAAACTACACCAAAGCTCCAATATGCTAAGAGCAAAACATTCTCATGCCGAAATTTGCTTTCGACCTGAATGTTAAGAAAAAGAGAAAACTAAAAACTGCACATAAAAAATCTAAATATAAACTTAATCATAGTTCTATTACTGTAAAAGCCTAACCGTTTTCATTCTTCAGAAGCACTTGCATTTATTTTACCCTAACCATGTATAAACCCTTATCTATACTCAGTCTTTAGGATTCATTTGAGAAGGGAAGGGCCAGTGGCCTCCTAGATTTAGACACATGACTTTGATTACTGAGCCATTCATCTTTTGACATGAGTTGGCAAATAAGGATTAAAATCTTCAGTCAACCCGAAAATGTACCGCCATGGAAATTCTCAATTAACAGTACCAACCCAGCATGCACACCATGTCAACAATGGTGGTGGCCATACTATGCAATGAGACAAATGAAGAACGATAATGGAAGAAGGGATGGGAGAGTTGCAGAATATGCATACCATGTTCTTGTTAGGAGGAGACAAGGAAGAAACTAGTCGCTCGGTTTTTATTCAATTGATCAAAGAAATCACCTATTGATTCCTATATTAATTTCGTTTCGGCTTGTATTGAATCTTTCCAACATTGTTGTAACTTACTCGTCCGATCTGGCGGGTCCTTTGTAACGGAGTCCAATTTGCATGTGCTTCCCCACCTTTTCCTTCTTTTCATCCCAGCTACGTTAGTCGAAGTCGTGGTGTTTTTCTTTTTTCTATTTATTTTTAGTGAAACGTTTGAACCAAAATATTGGATTGAAACGATGGAAATAGGATACAACATCGACACCCTTGGTAATTCCACCCATTTCTAAAGAATTTTACGGTTTAATATAAAAAAAGTCTTTATACAACTTTTTTAGGGAACGCATAATCAAAATTTTTTTAATAAAAGAATAGACAGAAATGACAAAAAAGAAGAATGTGGCTCTTATAAATCATTCGCGACAGGAAGAGAAATTAGTTTGGATAATGAATATTCAACCAAAAAAATGATACTTGTCTATATACTCAGCAAAATAGAATTGTAAAGAAAAATTGGCAGCTTATTGAAATCTATGAGAGTATGTTTCATGCTAATAATGTGCTACTAAAATTAATGCAAAATAAATGATGTCAATGCATATGACTAACGAATGATAATATGAAACGTGCGCATATTTTATTTTGTATTTTACTTAATTCTAATGCTAAATTACTTTATTTTGCGTTATTTTTGCTATCTTTTAGGTAATTGTGCAAATTGAACCTTAAAATAATATTATAAAAAAATTGGAGGCAATTTAAATAAAAACATGAAGAAGTTTGCAATTCTTGAATCATGCTCGCGTACCAGCTAGTATCCTAGAAGGATCAGGTACATCGATTGAAATGAGGTACTGAGCCATGATCCTATAAGAGACCACGTGCAAGTTAGAGAAAAAACAGTGATATCCACATTTGGGTGACATGATCATGTTGGAGGCTGTATATTTATCTTCAAGAAAATTGTAAAGACATAATTGTGTCACATACCGTTTTTATTGCTTATGGGTGCTTGATTAAGGGGTATGAGAATAAATCAATAGGAATGGAATGAATGAGAATAGTTGGTTGATTATTATGATTGATTGAATAGTTTTTTCGTACCTAAGTTTTAGTTAATGATCCATACCCTCCATGTATGTGAGGAATGAGATTGATTCCTCCCAACATTAAATTTTTAATTTTTAATTAAAATTTTTTAATTAAATATAATTAAAATGTAATTAATTAAAATATATTTAATTAAAATATAATTAATTAATAACTTTAATTAATTAAGATAAAAGCTGATTAATTAATTAAAATA
>JANITX010000211.1:52856543-52868979 GCA_027564395.1 Erythroxylum ulei | reverse complement strand
ACAAGAGAGACGACCCGAGGTTTCAGTTTACTGCAATCTTGGAATTTAATTATTTTGACCGGTTTCCAAGGTCGATTATCAGATCGAACGACAGAGCCGCGATCATTTATTCATCAAGAAAAATTTCGGGGGCCAACAACATGAAAATACTAAACCTTTAACTGCTTTTACTTGTCATCCACAAAAACATTATCAGTGAAATGTATTACCTTTTGGTTTAAAACAAGCACCAAGTATTTATCAATAATTTATGGATAACAATTTAGAAGGCTTAGAAGATTTTACTTTTGTTTATATTGACAATATTATTATCTATTCTAATCAAGATAAAATAGATCATTTAAAAAAGGTTAAATTAGTACTTCAACGTCGTAAAGATAAAGGATTAATTTTAAGTGAAAAGAAAGTTAAATTAGCTCAACAAAATATAGAATATTTAGGTATTAAATTTCAAAATGGGTATTTAAAATTACAAATTAATATTTTAAATAAAATTCAACAATTTCCTAACCAATTAACAAATAGGACTCATGTACAACAATTTCTAGGAATTTTAAATTATATTTCAGATCGAGGATTTTTTAAGGATCTAGCAAAAGAAAGAAAAATTTAGAACTTAAATGCAGTACAAAATCACGATGAAGCCACTTGTGATGCTTGATCTCCAACATTCCCCCCCCCCCCCCCTCAAAATGATTTGTCGGCAAATCAGCTTCTTCATCTGCAAAATCAAAAGGAGATAAATCAACAACATTGAAAGTAGTGTGAACACCGTATTCACCTAGAAAATCAATCTTGTATGCATTCTCATTTATTCTTTCCACCACTTGAAATGGTCCATCTCCACGCGGGTGAACTTAGATTTCCGTTTGTTGGGAAACCTTTCCTTTCTAAAATGTACCCAAACCCAATCACCAGGTTTGAATATTACTTGCTTTCGACCTTTGTTTGCTTGCTTTTCGTATTGTTACGTCTTTCTTTCAATATTTTGCTTCGCCTTTTCATGAAGCTTTTTCACTAACTCAGCTTTCTTCTTTCCATCCAAGTTGTGTCTTTCACCTAATGGTAACGGAAAAAGATCTAACGGAGATAAAAATTACAGCCATAAACGATTTCAAATGGTGAAAAACCAATAACGCTATGTATGGTTCGATTGTAAGCAAGTTCAATGAATGGCAAGGATTCTTCCCATGTTTTCAAGTTTCTTCCAATTATAGCATGCAACAAAGAACATAGAATTCTTTTTATCACTTCAATTTGACCATCTGTTTGTGGATGACAAGTAGTAGAAAACAAAAGTTTTGTTCCTAAGTTACCCCACAAAGTCTTCCAAAAATAACTCAAAAATTTTGCTTCACAATCAGAAACAATGGTTTTTAGAACTCCATGCAAGTGAATAATGTCAGAAAAGAACAATTCAGTAATGTATGATGCATCATTGGTTCGATGACATGCAATGAAATGTGCCATTTTAGAGAGCCTATCAACAACTACAAAAATTGAATCATGACCTTTCCTAGACCTAGGTAAACCCAAAACAAAGTCCATGGAAATGTCTACCCATGATTCACTAGGTATAGGTAGTGGTTTATACAACCCATGGGGTTGAACTCTTGATTTAGCTTGCCTACACTCCACACATGTCCCACACACTCTTTCTACATCTCACCTCATTTGTGGCCAGAAGAAGTGTTCATTCAAAGTGTCAAGAGTCTTTTTAATACCCATTAAACCTCCTCTATATGATTCTTTAACTAATAACTCTCTTAAGGAACATTGGGGAATGCACAACCTATCCTCTCTAAACAAATACCCTTCATGCCTAAAGAACTTCCCAAATGCAAATTTCTCACATTCATTAAACACATTACCAAAATCATGATCATCATTATGTAGATCCTTAACATGTTCAAATCCTAATGATCTAACATTAAATGTGCTTAACAAAGCAAGTCTCCTAGATAATGCATCTGCTACAATGTTTCCCTTTCCCTGTTTATATTTGATCACATGTGGGAATGTCTCTATGAATTCTACCCACTTTGCATGCCTTTTGCTAATTTTGTGTTGACCTTTTATGTATTTCAATGATTCATAATTAGTATGGATAACAAACACTTTCGACCACAAATAATGCTCCCAAGTTTTTAATGCCCTAACCAACGCATACATTTCCTTATCATAAGATGGGTAGTTTAAAGTTTACCCATTAAGTTTCTCAATAACATATGCAATTGGTTTCCTATCCTGCATCAAGACGGGCCCTATTCCAACCCCACTCACATCACACTCAATTTCAAAAGTATTGGCGCAAAGTTAGGTATAGCTAAGATAGGTGTTGTGCTAAGTTTCTCCTTCAATAAGTTAAACACCCTCTCTTGGTCATCCCCCCACTTAAATCCTACACTCTTTTTAACTATCTCAGTGAATGGTGTAGCAATGGAGCTAAAATCCTTTACAAACCATCTATAGAAACTAACCAACCCATAAAACTCCAAAAATCACTAATTGTCCTCAGGGTAGGCCATTCCTTATTTACTCATACCTTTTCTTCATCTACTTGTATACCCTTTGCACTCACCACATAACCCAAATACACAACCTATTTAGTGCAAAAAGAACACTTTTTCAAATTAACATACAATTTCTCTTCTTTAAGCACATGCAATACTTTATTTAGATGTTCTACATGCTCATCAAGTTATTTGCTATAGACCAGAATATAATCAAAGTAAACAACTACAAACTTTTTAAGAAATTCATGCAATACATGATTCATAAGCCTCATAAAAGTGCTGGGTACATTTGTTAAACCAAAAGGCATTACCAACCATTCATATAGTCCATATTTATTTTTAAATTTGGTTTTCCATTCATCTCCTTCTCTAATCCTAATTTGATGGTAACCAGATTTCATATCAATTTTGGAAAACAAACATGCACCATACAACTCATTAAGCATATCATCTAACGAAGGGATAGGATAACAATACTTTATAGTGATTTTGTTTAGCAGTCCACACATATACACCATGATCCATCTTTCTTTGGCACTAATAGGACTGGAACTGAACACGGACTGAGGCTCTTACGTACATAGCCTTTTTCTAGCAATTCCTCCACTTGCCTTTGAATTTCTTTGGTCTCCTTCGGGTTTGTTCTATATGTTGGTCGGTTCAACAATTGTGCACCTGGTAGAAGATCAATTTGATGCTTTATTCCTCGTTTAGGTGGTGATCCACTCAGCATATCTTTTTGTAATAGATCATCATCAACCTGTAAAATAGAAACAATAACACTTGGCAAATCATGGTTAGTAAGGTACTCATGGGTTAAATAAGCTTCTTTGTACAAAAAAAGTAGCATCTAGTGCTTAGTAAAAATGCATCTCTCACATCCCCACTCTTGTAACCATGCTCACGCCTTTTCCTTTGTGTTTCTCTCTCAAAGAAGTGTTTCTCAATGTGTTTGACGTTTCCCAAGGTGTTTGAAATTGTTTATTACCACTCTTTTGACTCAACCTCACTTGTTCTCTCTTATGAATTTTTAATTGGCCTTTATAAACTTCCTTTGGTGAAATAGGAGCAAAAGTGTATTTCACTCGATCCATGGTTAATGAAAAATGATTCTTGTACCCATCATGGATTGCTCGTCGATCAAATTGCCATGGACATCCTAACAATATATGTCCGGCTTGCATAAGCACCATATCACACAAAACCTCATCCTTATACCTCCCAATCTTAAATGCAACTAACACTCGCCTAGATACCTTCACCTTGCCCGATTCATTAAGCCACTGCAGATTGTAAGGCGTAGGATGTTTGATAGTTGTTAACCCCACTTTTTGAACCAACTCAACACTTGCCACATTTGTACAGCTCCCTCCATCAATTATAAGGTTGCAAATCTAATCATTGATAGCACATCTTTTATGGAACAAATTCTCTCTTTGTTGGTTCACTTCATCGTCATCTTCTCTAATTTGAATGCTTAAGACTCTTCTAGTTACCAATGATTTCCCCTCCATTGGTTGCTCTATCTCGGCCTCATCTTCACTTTGATCAATATCTTCTAATTCAGGCATGTTTGCATATCCCTCTTCTTCACTTTCAGGCACATACTCCCCATTCTGAATTATCATTAACCTCTTGTTTGAGCAATGAGATGCAACCTCTTCCTGTACAGCGAAAACAATTGATATCTCTACTTCTTGAATTTGAAGATGATTCAACCTTGCCTCTTTCTCCTTATATTGTTTTAGGCTTAGGTTTTTCAAATTTGCTATTTGGAGCTTTATCTTCCTTTTTACTCCACTATTTACTCCAAGATGTAGTTCTTACACTAGAAACACTTACATAATTAGTATACTTATTTTTAAGTTATCTTTCAACTTTCATAGTCATGTGTACGACATCTTCTAACTCCACATATAATGATGTAGCTCCACTATATTAGCAATTTCAGTTTTGAGAGCACAAACAAACCAAGCCATCGTAGCTTCTCTATCTTCTTCTATGTTTGCTCTTGCCATTGCCACCTCCATTTTCTTGTAGTATTCCTCCACGGTTTTGTTTCCTTGGGTAAGATTTTGTAGTCTTTGAAAAAGCTCTCTATAATATGAGCTTGGTACAAATCTCCTCCGCATTATAGTTTCGTCCCCTCCCAAAAGCTAATTGGTAGTTCTTGGTTTCTCCTCCTAGACATAACCTGTTGATCTCACTAAGTAACTGCATAATCACTAAACTTAGAGGCCGGCAATTTAACCTTCTTCTCATTAGAAAAATTATGGCAGTCGAACACTAACTCTGTAACATCCCATTACTTATGGGAAAGCTACAATAGCAAATATGAGGGATTAATACGAGTTTAGAAAGGCATTTCCATACTCATGCATAATATGACATACACATACGCATGAATAGTAAATTTTTCTGCACATGAAAATAATTGTAATGCATTTATGAATAATTCTGGGTATAATTGGACTGAGTTATGATTTTTGAAAATTTTGAATTTTATTTATATTAGAAATATTATTGATTGGTGAAATTATAGTTTTTTTAATTTTGGATTTATTTTGGAATTAATAGAGTATTATGGAAAATAGAAAAAAGAAGAATAAAATCAAAAGAAGATTTAGAGATAGTTGGATTGTAAAGATGAGAGTTAAATTTGATAGAGTTGTGGATTTTTGAAATAAATTGATGACTTTATTATCAGTTGCATGTTCATGGCATTTACGTATATATATATTCATGAACACTGTGTCAATGGGATGAAAATTGTGGATATGGTGTTATTTAGTTTTTTATGGATTGTTAGTGATCAGGTGATGTGGAAATGAATTTTGGAGTTGAAATCGCAATAAAATGGTATATGAAGTGAGTGTAGAAAATCAAAGAATGAAAAGGTGGTATACTCTGTTTCTTGTTTTTTTTCATTGTGCATGAATATATATGTGTGTGTATTTACGTGAGTTAGTGTTTTCCTTAGAAATGATCAAGAAAATGATGTTTGAGTTGAAGAGTAGTTGTAAAATGATGGTTTAAGATGGCAATGAGTGTTTAAATGAAAGTTGGGAGGAAACATGGAGATTAAGAACAAAAGTTAAAAATGCAGAAAAAAGTGACTGAGCATAAATATGATGAACATGAATATTTAGCTTTTGATGGTTTTTTTATTAAACTTGGTTATTTTGGGGTAATGTGAATGTATGGTGAATGAGTTGCTTGAAATGGAGTAGAAAAAAACTAGAAATAAAAATTTGAAGTGTTGGATTTCAGGAAATGAAGTCTGGAAATTTTCAGAGAATGAACAGTGGAGAGTTGGATTTTTGATCTGAATCTTCTATGATTTTTCTGTACTAATCTAGATAGATTTAGATAAAATAATCTTCATGGAAGTTGTAGATCTTTCTTTTATCTTTCCATTGATATAAAGTTTGTAAATATTGGAGTTTTTTTATCAAAAGTTATGGAGTTTGGAAGTTCAGTTTATGAATTCTGTCGTGGTTTGGAATAGTCTAGAGTGTTTTTAGCTTAACTTGCATAGTATCGAACTAAATTGCATGAAACTATTTTCATTTGAAATTTAAGACATAAAGGAATAATTTTTTAGAGAACATTTGGCCTAAATCCTTCGTTTTCATTGTCAAAACGATCAGGTAAAAGTGACCCGAAATTCTGTTTTGGAAAGAGTTGGAGAAAATGGAAGAGAGGAAGAAGATGCAATTTGTAGTTAAGTAGAAGTTGCCGTCGTGCATTGCTTGGTGAGTTGGGAAGTCACCCTCGTGCATTGCTGAAATTGGTTGGAAAGCATCGTCATGCTTGACTTTGCTAGTTTGACCAAAGGGTTGACTCACCTAAACAGTCTTCCTTCTTTTGACCATAACTTCTTCTCCCGACCTACAAATGACATGGGACTTGAACCAATGGATTTCTAACATATTTTTCTACCACTCCATCAACATTTGTAGTATTATGAGTTGAATTGGAAAATATTGATCAAATCAAAGTGTGGAATATGTTGGAACAGTGAAATAGGATTATGTCACTGAACACACTTCAGTATTTTAATTATATCTGAATCTATAGGATTCCAAATGAGATGATTTTTGATTTGCAGTAAACTAGAGATATAGGTATACAAATTTTCACAAGAATTCTCATTTTTATTCATTCTCTAAGATATTGTATTTTTGGATGTCAATTGTACATAGTACACTATTTTTGAATGTGAACAACCTGATAATGTTTGAGGTATATCTTCCAAATTACTGAACGAAATTGAGTTATTTTGGTGTCAATAGAAACTTTAGACAATGGAGAATAATTATGGAAGGAAGTGTTGCATAATTTTGCCATTTACCTTATCAGATTTAGTATGCAAAGTTGACTCGTATGTGTATTAAAAGAAAATTTTGAATTGGTCAATGAAGTTATGACATGGTTTTGACATTGATTTATTATGGTCCAAATTATAAGTACACATAGTACTAATGAGGGCTTTGATATTTGAATGATTTGTTGATAAGGATCGCAATATAAGTACCTCGGATTTATCATGAACATGCATTGTACATATTTCATTTCATTCATATGCATTATTAAACACTTATGATTGTGCAAAAATGTGATATTTGTGAATGTGTTTTGTATGTTATAGAGGAGCACTTTGGACGCCAGTCAAACATTGCTGGTCCACCCAGGAAATAGCATTTTGGAGCGTACTGTGAGTCAACCTAGATGATTTCCTAGGATTGATTTGATTTAATTTGTTAAAACTTCCAATATTTTAAAATTGTTTGCGATTTGTTTATGAATTCTGAACTTGAATTATCTTAGGAGACCAATATTCGGGAATGTATTAGAAGTGCTTTGATTGTGGTTTTGACTGCTATGGATTTCTGAATGCTATGTAAATCCTCAACGAATATTGAATGCCAGACTTAGGTTCAATGATTATGAGCTTTGTTTGAGCATCATATGTAATTGTGATATATGACATATATGTATTTGATGCATTTCATAAAATGCATGTTTAGATAAAGGCGATGTGACTTGAGTAGCCAGTGTGAAATGCTTCCACGTAGAGCTTTGCTCCGTGATTTCTGATTCTGCACATAGAGCTATGCTCCGTGATTTTGTTCTGACTGAGCCCTGTGGGCCAATATTTTTATAAGTATGTGATAGACACTTAGTCACAACAATAAGAACGAATGTGAGTCTCATACATATAACAATATAAGACTGAAATTCATGAATGATTTACAAAGTTGTATTGAATGACTATATGATATGCCATGTTATGTAAGTATCGGAATAATAAATGTATGCTTAGAATGAATAATTGTGCAATATGTGATGTGTGTTTGTGATCCGGTGAAATCATCAATGATGGTTCACTCATTGAGTTTGCAAAACTCGTCAAAATTGCAACGTGGCTTTTCAGGTTTTCTAAAGGTCTCCAGAAAGGCTCTGAGTAAGAGTTTCAAGTTGGGATCAGTTTGCGCCTACATATGTAGTTCAATATGTTGTATTGATAAGTGTAGTCTTAAGTGTGGTATAATGTGTATGAAAATGGTTTTTGAAATGTAAAGACATTATGTCTAGAGTGTTCTATATTTGTAATGGGGCCCACGTGATTGGTGAATCTCTTATGAGTTGTGTACTAGTTGTTACATATAACTGAAAATGTTTATGAATGAAATTAGGCCCAATTTGGTTATGGATTTCCGTATATTATGTTTGTGATTTGAAAAAAAAATTATAACGATTTTTGACTAGTTGAGTGTTCTAGTATGCCACTCTCACAGGGCACGAACTCAGATATCACCCATAGATGTCAGGCACGTGTCTTGCGGGAGTGGGGTGCTACATATGTGGTTTCAGAGCCTAGAAGTACTATCTTATATAGGCATTTTTGAAATATATGTCAAGTCACGTGCATTATGTCATGTCATAGCAGGTAGTAGCAACTAATCCCCAGTCTGAGTCGCATTTCCATGAGTCAGACGCATGAGTATTTGCTATGAGTTGGAGTTGTTAGAAATAGTAAGAAGAATGATGATCTGTTGAATATGAGAATATGAAAGTTTATGGATTTGCACTGTGTGATAACATGTTATAATTGATTTGGTTTTGTGACATGAGTTTAGTATTTGACACATGATTTGAGACGTACTAAAATAGTCATTGCTTTAAGAGCTTGGAGGCACTATAAATATACAGATTAATAAAGTTTAAGGAAAAACAAATTGTGAACAATCAGAAATGAGACATAGTATATGGCTAGGTAAGATAAAAAAAGATTCAAAGCAGTTGTGTTGGTGGATGTATTCTGGTATACGACATCGATATTATACTATGGTGATATCTCCTCGAATGTGATATCTATGTGAATGCATTGTTGTGGATTGATTAAAACGTAGTGATATTAATATGACTGACGAGACCTACATTGTACATGCCACATTGATTCAGAACTTGCTGCAACAGTAATTGCTTTGCGAGACATTATAGGTACAGTGAAATATTGTGGATCTATATATATATATATATATATATATCTTAATTCAGATATCAAGAGTTCCAAACCTAGTGTAGTTAAGAGCATAGAAGGTTGAGTTGAATTTTGGGGCAAATCAAAGTATTGTTAGCTATTGAACTTAAGATCAATGTCACATGAAAGATTAGTAAAGCTCAAATTAAGGACTCAGAATTGATGAACTTTACTGAGAAATCCAAATGACTATGAAAGTTGAGTTTGAAGTGGACAATGATATTTGTGATTAGAGTATAGTGTATGTGCTCCTAAAAGAGACAAATAAGCATAGAGATTTGTACGAATTGACAACAACCTTAACTGAATGAGATATGCTTAGAGCTAATAATTTGGAATTGATAGAAATATGAGGTCGATGTACAGCTTGATTTAAGTATAAAAATTATTATCATAGTGATATGGGTATGTTAAGACAAATCGTTGTGATCATATGTATGTGTTTTGAGATTGAAAGTGAAATTGTGTGTAATTTGAAATAAATGAGGAAATAGTGGAAATAGTGTGATCACTAAATATGTGACTGGACAATTGAGTTGACTATAGTTAAGTGGAAGAAATTATTCAAGTAATGAAGTAACGTGGGAAACTGAAAAGCATATAAAGAAGCAACATTCCCACTTGTTTCATCAATCAGGTAAGAATTTCGAAGACAAAATTTTTGTTAGGAGAGGAGAGTTGTAACATCCCATTACTTTTGGGAAAGTTAGAATAGTAAATATGAGGGATTAATGAGAGTTTAGAAAGGCATTTCTATGCTTATGCATAATATGGCATACACATATGCGTGAATAGTGAATTGTTCTGCACATGAAAATAATTGTACATGCATTCATGAATAATTCCAGGTATAATTAGACTGAGTTGTGATTTTTGGAAATTTTGATAATTTTGAATTTTATTTATATTAGAAATATTTATTTATTAGTGAAATTGTGATATTTTTTAATTTTGGATTTATTTCGTAATTTATGGAGTATTATGGAAAATAGGAAAAAGAAGAGTAGAAATCAAAAGAAGATTGGGAGATAGTTGGATTGTAAAGATGAGAGTTAAATGGAGTTAGTTTCAAAAGGAACTAAGTTAAAGGTTAGGCATTAGGAAGGTGACAAGTGTCACTGACTAAGAGATTTTTAGAACCTTGTAGAAAGTAAGTAATGATATCTGTGAGTTAAAAGACTAAGTTTTCCTAAATTCCTTCTTTATCATATCACCTTCTCAGAAATTCTTCCCATACACAAAGTTTTTAATCAAACATCTTCTGAGAAATCACTTTGTTTTTCCTTCCTCTACCACACTGCTATTTGTCTTTTCTACTTAAGGAAAACTAGAAGTTGGTTAGTTTACACAGAGGAGTATGTGATTTTGCATGGAGTTAACGCTTGAAGATAGTTGAAGCTTTTGGAGTTTTCAACAAGTAAGTAATGAATAAATTTGTTAGAGTTGTGGATTTTTGAAATAAATTGATGACTTTATTATCAGTTGCATTATCATGGCATTTACGTGTATATATATTCATGAACATTATGTTAATGGGATGAAAATTGTGGATATGGTGTTATTTAGTTTTTGGCGGATTGTTAGTGATCAGGTGATGCGGAAATGAATTTTGGAGTTGAAATCGCAATAAAATGGTATATGAATTGAGTGTAGAAAATCAAAGAATGAAAAGGTGGTCTACTTTGTTTCTTGTTTTTTTCACTATGCATGAATATGTGTGTGTGTGTGTGTGTGTGTGTGTGTGTTTACGTGAGTTGGTATTTTCCTTATAAAATGATTAAGAAAAAGATGTTTAAGTTGAAGAGTAGTTGTAAAATGATGGCTTAAGATGGGAATGAGTGTTTAAATGAAAGTTGGGAGGAAACATGAAGATTGAGAACAAAAGTTTAAAATGTAGTAAAAAGTGACAAAGCATGAATATGATGAACATGAATTTTTAGCTTTAGATGGTTTTTTATTAAACTTGTATATTTTGGGGTAATATCAATGTATGGTGAACGAGTTGATTGAAATGGAGTAGAAAAAAACTAGAAATAAAAATTTGAAGTGTTGGATTTTAGGGAATGAAGTCTGGAAATTTTCTGAAAATGAACAGTGGATAGCTGGATTTTTGATCTGAAACTTCTGTGATTTTTCTATATTGATTTAGAGCGAGTTTGATAAAATGGTCTGCATAGAAGTTGTAGATCTTTCTTTTATCTTTCCATTGATATAAAGTTTGTAAATTTTGGAGTTTTGGATCAAAAGTTATGGAGTTTGGAAGTTGAGTTTTTGGATTTTGTCGTGGTTTTGAACAGTCTGTAATGGTTTTAGCATAACTTGCAGAATATCAAATCAAATTGCATGAATCTGGTTTCATTTGAAAGGTAAGACATAAAGTAATAATTGTTTAGAAGAACGTTTAGCCTAAATCCTTCGTTTTCATTGTCAAAATGATCAAGTAAAAGTAACCCGAAATTTTGTGTTGGAAAGAGCTGGAGAAAATGGAAGAGAGGAAGACGATGCAATTTGTAGTTAAGTAGAAGTCGTCGTCGTGCTTAAGCATAACGATGACATTGTTTGCTAGGATGGGAAGTCAGTTGACTCACTTGAACAGCCTTCCTTTTTTTGATCATAACTTCTTCTCCTGACCTCCAAATGACATGGGACTTAAACCAATGGATTCCTAACACATTGTTATACCTCTACATGAAAATTTGTATCATTCTGAATTGAATTGAAAAATATTGATCAAATCAAAGTGTGGAATCTGTTGGAACAGTGAAATAGGATTATGTCACTAAACACACTTCAGTATTTTGATTATATCTGAATCTATAGGATTCCAAATGAGATGATTTTTTGATTGGCATAAACTAGAGATATAAGTATACAAATTGTCTCAAGAAGTCTAATTTGTATTCATTCTCTAAGATATTGAATTTTTGGATGGAAGTTGTATATAGTACACTATTTTTGAATATGAAGAACCCGATAATGTTTGAGGTTTATTTTCCAAATTACTGAACCAAATTGAGTTATTTTAGTGTCAATAGAAACTTAATACATTGGAAAATAACTTTCTAGAAGGAAGAGTTGCATAATTTTGCCATTTACCTTATCAGATTTAGTATGCAAAGTTGACTCGTATGTGTATTAGAATAAAAATCTGAATTGGTCAATGAAGTTATGAAATGGTTTTGACATTGATTTATTAAGGTCCAAATTATAAGTACACATGGTATTAATGAGAACTTTGATATCTGAATGATTTGTTGATAAGGACAGCAATAAAGTACCCCAGATTTGTCAAGAACATGTGTAGCATCCCGTTACCCATGTTAGGGCTAGAATTGAGATTTCTGAGATTTTGTGAGAAATTAGGAAATTGCAT
>JANITX010000211.1:52719467-52731144 GCA_027564395.1 Erythroxylum ulei | reverse complement strand
TCAGCTCAAAATAATTCACCAAAAATCTCAAAATATCCAAAATATACCAAAATTGCCAAATCATAATTAATACATTCCAATTAAATTCACAATTTCCACTTATAAATCAAATTTACTCAGAAATGTCAATGAATGCATTTACACTTATTTGTATAAGTCAAAATTCATATGCATATATTAGCAAATACTCAATTATGCAAAGCATGTGATGTATTGTAAATTTCTAAATTTTCTAACCTCTAACATGGGGTGTTACACTTCCATTTTTGATTCTAGGCATTCGATCCTCACTGGCATTTCACCCATTTGGCTTAACAAGTTCTAGTTTCTAGACATTATATTAACCATTTCCTGCTAGAACTATTGCAACTGTTATTGTAGGCTCTTTTAAAATTGGAGATTATTAGCAATCACAACATTCATCAATTTTTCCATGGATGTACTTGAGTTTTGTTGGCTCTCCACATCTTGGAAACTAGACTAAGATTGCCTTTCACCTTGCTGGAATTGTAGGGTATTCTGTTGAAGTTGTTGCATACTATCTTGAAGCTGCTGCATACCCTGTTGGAATTGAAGATGGTCAGCATTACGGGTCTTGACATAGACACATCTAAGTTGTGACAAGAAGCTTCTGGTCCACACGAAAATTGTTGTGTGTCTTGCAAACTATCATAAAAGTAATTCTGATGGTTATCCCATCTATAACCAAAGTTAGGTTAATCAATCCAACCTTGGTTAAAGGATTGAGAATAAGAGTTAAAGAAAAAAATTTCTTCCATCCATGAATTTTTTTAAAATATTTATTGCAAACACGAAACATAAAAAATGAAAGGATAACAAAATAACTGAAAATAAACCAATTACGAACAAATATATACAAAAACAAATTAAAATTACAAACAAAAACTAAAACACCGCACTCCCCAGCAACAACGCTAAAATTGACAGCACGTCGTAACACTAGTCAAAATAAACTAGACTACTACTATAGTAGTGGTGAGTCTAGATCGATCCTATAGAGAGCGTGTATAAATTTGATGAAATAAAATTAATCAGTGTTTAGGTTTAGGGGGTTTTGGTTTTAGGAAATAAGAAAATAAAATAAAGTTAAAATAACTAACAAAAGCAATGTAAAGAAAACGTGTTAAAAAATGACAAAAGTGAAGAATTCAGTAAGGACCCGATTTTTTTGTTCAACCTTGGCCTACACTTTAATTAAACATATTCATTGATCTATTGTTCTTTAACCTCTCCTAGCAACTATTAATCGTGGGTTAATAATTAACCCAAGTTTTGCCTTAAGTAGTGTTTAATCAATATACGATCGTTAATTAAACCTAACTTCTGAATAACTTAGGATACGATATCTAGATTCAATTAAGTAATAGCATTACAAATTAGGAAAACACATTAATTAAGGCAATAATCATATACGATGCGTCATTTAACCTAGATTATGTTATCCCTAATGATTATGAATCATTAGTCACTACATATGAATTTCGACATAACAATTACGGATTATATTGGAATTCTAGCAATAGGTTTGTAAATAAACGATTCAATAAACGCAATAAAATCATCTTTTCACAATACCCAATGGGTTCATACATAAATAACGAAATAATAACGAGAATATGATTATCCATACACAAAATCCAAATCAATTAATATAGGATAACACAATCAATTTCTAATGAGAGAAAGAAACAACAAAAACAGTGAAATACACTTAACCCAGGTCGTCGGCATTGATGTTACCTCCGAACTAGCGTCTACCCCTCCATAGGTCTCCAAATGATCATAGCTTTTTCCCTTAAAAATGTCCCACAGAAACCCCTCTTGCTAATGCCTCCCTCTTTCTCTATCTTAAGTTACTGTTACTATTCTGATTTTATGAATTAATTTTTGGTCCACTACATCTCTGCGCTATCATTTTCTATTTAAAAAGCTTGCTACATTTGCATTAAATGCAGATGTTGTCTGCGCTACGTTTAACACAAACATTTGCGTTGAATGCAGACATTGTTTGTGTGAAACGCAGACTTGTTTGCGTTTCCTCTCTTACATCCACGTTTTGGTTGCTACTTCCCCAGCTTCTTGGTTGTCTTCTTTTGGACTGAATAGATTTTCTTCTTCCTCTAATTTTCTTCTTCTTAATCCATAAAAACAAGTGAATATTAATTTTCAGAAAATGGTCTAATTATCGTGCTTTCGACTTATTTTAACTTCTTTGCTTCTGAATTATGCCTAAAATCACATATAAGTCGAAGTGACTATCTTGAGCAATTTCATGTTATTAATCACTAAGTATTATGAAATAATTATACAATCAATTAAGCACCTATCAGTATATCTCTCAAATGTCATTGTCCTAGTAACTTGTTTGATGGTGAAACAAATATATTAGTACTCTTAGTCGATGTAATTTTATCCCAAATTAAAAAATTCTCCCTAATTATGGAGTTTCATTTTGTTCCAACGTTGTAGTTTCCCACATGTAATATAGTTGCCCTCTTGTAATGACCTTGACGAGAAACCGAAATTAGGGTGGATAATTAAAATGAGTAGGTGTTGGCCCATCTTTTATTAGTTGAGAGTGAATTGATTTTGATGTTTAGTAGAATATAAAAATCTTCTTTAATTAAATAAATGATTAATATCTAAGAAATAACTGTGTGCGTAAACGAGAACAGGAAAATTAGCGCGTAGATTATACTGTTAAATCTACCGAAGCCATCGACAAAAAAGTTATTACATTGATATGTTACGGACTGAAATATATTTCTGATTTTTTTCCGAAGCTACATCGGTAAAACGTCGTCAGATCATCTGTATCATCACCGGAGTATATATATACAAGTCCGCTAGTAAGTGTGTATACATATATATACACACACGCACAAATATATATTGGTAAATTGATCAGTTTGTCATCATCAAGCCAACACCAACAGCATTCCTCGATCAGGGAAAATGCCATCATAGTCTCTTGATAGGTTCTTATAATCTCTAAGCTTTATCTAGAACCATTACATAACACGCACGCATCTATTTTGAAGATATTTGAAAAGAGCTAGAAAATTAATAATGTGGCAATCGGAAATGCATTTTCAGATTCCAATTCGATGCAGCATTATTGATGTTAAGCATCTTTTATCCCAAGTTTTTAGTTCCATCTTTTCTAGTATTATTGTTGTATTATTCTTTTGCTCTGTATATGATATCCGGAATACCGACTAGAAAATCTTTCTTTCCCCAGTTGCACCTGCTGCACTCCATATCCTTATATTAACTACTCTCTTCTTCCTATCAAAAACCAAGTTGTTCAAGGAATTCGTAGGTTGAAACGTACCAGACTAAAAGTAGACCTATCCAAACTCTTTGCAAGTTTAGTTAGAAGAGTTTTCACATTACTCTGTTAGTACTATTGGAGAATGAATGGAAAGAAAGGTAGCATTCAGATCAACATTCCGGCACCGACCACCAAATCCAAGCATATGGAAACTGGAAGGAAACAGGAAAATTGCTCCGATGGGTTCCCCTGTGAAGCTTGGATTTGGAGAGTCTTGGAATTTGCCAAAGAAGACACTAACAGAATTACGTTCTCATTCAAAGTGGGGCTAGCTGTTCTTTTAGTCTCTTTACTCATACTGTTCCGGGCACCTTACGACATTTTTGGCACCAATATCATATGGTCTATCCTCACTGTTGCAATCATGTTTGAGTATACAGTTGGTATGCTTCACAAATATATATACATGTATATGTATCCTATGTGTCTTACGTACTTTTTCTGCATGCACAATAATATGATTATTAACTCAAATTTGGGTCATCTATCTTACTCTTATTGTCTGTTGGTTGTTGATGATGAACTTCATTTCTAAAGGCTCAACCTTCAACCGAGGATTTAATCGAGCATTAGGAAGCTTACTGGCGGGAATATTGGCTATTGCAGTTGCTCAATTAGCTATATGCGGTGGCAGGATTGCTGAGCCTATTATAATTGGCATAAGCATTTTCGTGATAGGTACAAATCTATATTTCTAAGAGATTAGCAAAAGTGGGACTAGAAGGAATTTAATTAGGCTGAAAAAAAATTATGTTCAAATATTTTTTGCAGGGGCTGTTGCATCGTTCATGAAGTTATGGCCATCACTTGTGCCGTATGAGTATGGATTCAGGGTCGTACTCTTCACCTACTGTTTGATCATAGTCTCTGGTTATCGGATGGGGAATCCTATCAGGACTGCAATGGATCGCCTGTACTCCATTGCCATTGGAGGGTTTGTTGCAGTTTTCGTGAACGTGCTGGTTTTTCCTATATGGGCTGGTGAGCAATTGCACAAGGAACTAGTGAAAAGCTTCAACTCGGTGGCTGACTCTCTTGAAGGTAAGATAATTTGGTCATTCTCCACATTTGGATCCCGCAGTATAGATAATTTATCAACTCATCATGAGAAGGCCAACAGCTAACGTTGATGCTATCTCAACTAGAACATAAATTGTTAAGAGACCACTAAATCTAAAATTCTTTAATTTTATTTATAAAAAAAAAAGGTTTGAGTTCTAGAAGAGACTTGGACACTGATGCTACGTTTTCAAGTCTGAAATTTTAGAATGTGTGAAAAAATATCTGGAAGATGAAGGGTTAGAGCATCCAGAATTCTCCAAGACGGTGATGGATGAGTTCGCGGATGAGCCCGCTTATAAGAAATGTAGAAGTACCCTGAATTCTTCCACGAAACTGGAATCCCTGGTACATATCTTCATGCTTGAATCAATGTCAATTTTTCAAAGCAGCATTCCTACGTATTAAATGACAATTATTGTTTCTTTCTGTTTTCAAACTAAAAAAGGCTAATTCAGCAAAATGGGAGCCACCACATGGCAGGTTTCGACATTTCTTCTACCCCTGGTCTGAGTACGTTAAAGTAGGAGCAGTTCTAAGACACTGTGCTTACGAGGTCATGGCCCTTCATGGGGTTCTGCACTCTGAGATTCAGGTATAACAAATCTTCCATCTCTCACTATATGTTGGGGTACGAGTTTGAACATATTGACGTCACCGTGTTTATGCGACTGGTAAACATTAGTTGCGTATCAATGTCTTCACATAAATAGGATATTCATATTCATCTTTAGGGGAATCAGTTCCCGACAAGACATTAACATATATACCAACAACTGGAGAATCTTCTATAACAATCAACATGAAAGAATACATGGAAAGAGAACTAGGACCATGATACAGCATCATCAGAACAAAGCATTTGTTCTGCTGATTGGTTTGCATTGCTTAAGGGATGATATATAGCTAACACTGATGGACACAATTCTGAAGATATATTCTATTGTTCTTTGTTCTTTGTATCACAACACTGGCCGCGTTACCATAATATGTAATAAATGTCCCAATATTCCTCTGACTTGTTCATGCCAATTCGAATCATGTTCTACACCTTTCAGTAAACCGGAAAAGTGCAAAGCCTAAAACTTCTTGTTCTTTTCCATTGAACCATTATGTCTAATAGTTGATTACATAAGCCTAAATCTAAACTCTCTTATGCTTTGCACTCATCCAAGGACTCCCTTAGGTTTCAATTTGGACTCGAACTCCCTTGAATTCTATACCCTCAGTCAAAATTTTCCATCTAATTTTAGGTAATTTAACTAAAACGAAATAATATCTACATATGGTATGGTTTCTTGATAACCTAAGCTATAATTTGCGAAGTGAAATTGAATTTCTTGGTAACCTAAGGTATAATTTACAAAGTGAAATTTAAACAACGTTCAAAATATATTTTAATACATTGAATCATAATCTACGATACTTAAAATATACCTTAACAATATATCTTTACTATTAGATGTAGAAACTACATAGTTTTAGCAAAACCTGTTATCAAGTTAATAGAAGTATAGTAAAGAAAAAGAAGACTAAGAAGAAGAAGCTTGTATATAGGTCTCGTATATACAAGAGGAAGAGAAATAATGATGGCATTATCCAGTAGTTTTTCACCCTCTTTTCAATGATCTGCTACTGTGCAAAAATATGCTAGACGTGCTCAATTGGGTGAAATTTTGCATTTCTTTGTTCTCCTATAGGCACCTCACAACCTTCGGATCACATTTCAGTCGGAGATTTTGGATGCAGCAACCCAAGCTGCAGAACTAGTTAGGAGCTTGGGAAAGGACATAAGTAACATGAAACAAAGACATAAAACCTCGTTGATGAAAAGGGTCCACATCTCAAGCGAGAGACTTCAACGTGCAATGGACACACATTCTTATCTCCTGATACCTCATTTCGATTCTGTGGATAGCTATTCCAAGCCACTTCCCAAGTTATCACATACAATCTCGAGCATTCTAGATGGCCCCCTAAACCAGATGATGACAGAATTTGATGCTAGCAAACAAGAAAATTGCGTAAGCCAATCAACAGAAGCAGTACCTACAGTACAAACACAGCTGACGGAGTCTTACCATGAGATGATGAGGAAGCAGTCGAGAAGGCTTCATTCATGGCCATCAAGAGAAGTGGATGCTTTTGAAGATGAAGGAGTTTCTGCCATGGAGTTTCAGCCTAGAATGAAGGCGTTAGAGAGCACTGCTGCACTTTCACTTGCCACTTTTACTTCACTGCTTATTGAGTTTGTTGCTAGGCTTGATCACTTGGTTGAAGCAGTTGATAACCTGGCCAACATGGCCAAATTCAAGCATGACGGTGTATAGAGGATTCGTCCCCACATTTATAAGTAACAGATTTTGATGACTCTATGTAACCAAAACGAGCTTAATAAAGAAAGCCCTTTTTCATCTTTATTGTCAAACTTAAAAGGTTATAAGTTTCATGAGTTCTCTTTGGAATCAATATGCTGCTTAGCTCGACCATTCAGGCTTCTATGTAGTCGGAGCTTATCTTTGACGCTCATGAATTACAGTTGGATGGTCATGTTCATATTTTTCTATTTTCAAAGAACACCTTTGATGGGAAAAACAGAATTTAACCCGAGTCATAGTCAAGCATTATAACAACAGCTTGGCATATATGTTTGTTACGAACCTTCAAGGACCCTAAAACTAATTGGCTTATATGTCTAGCAATGAAAGTTGCAGAATAGTTCCCCATAGTTCCAATGCTTGACTTGGACTAGGACAAGGAATCCGCGTCCAATTGGCTAAGCAAAAGTATCAACTCAACCATTCCCTCTAAATAGATTAAAATGGGATACTGAATATTGCTGGGCTTTTTATCCGTTGGTACGAACAACAGGACATCTAACTAGCAGAAATGCAATAATATTGACCAGACATCCAAAGATAATATATGAAACAGAGTATTGTAGATAATTCCCCTTGTCTAAACTTAGAGTCCTGCAGCCTATAATCATCTCACTTTTAAACAGATACATAAGCAAACGTATCCCCGACAAAGGATATATTATTACCAGAATGTTTGACAAACTGACCTCATTTTACAGGCATGAGCCTGTATGTCAGCATCCTGCCCGACATCTATGCTTATATACAGGAAAAAACATCAGAAACCTGACTCTAGGCAAGTCCTACCGGATTCCCCCAAAACATTCACACAAGGATTGTTGAACCTCTTATAACTTCTTGCAATTTAAACAATACATGAGCAACGAAGTTCTAACACCAACAGGCAATAAGTAAATTTCTGGGCTATACAAATAGGTAAGAGTCTCGTCCATTGCAAGGGCAATAAATGAACCTCACATCCATTTCTGAAGCAAGATATTGGATTCTTTTGGCTCCGACAATTTGCTGGTCGCTGTGTGCTTGATGGTTGAATCAACATCAGACCCACCTGCCAGCATTGCCATCAAGCTGCCACCATGCACCCTACCTTCTGGTAGGACAACTGACATTGATGACATGCCTGCTTCCACAACAGAGATATAGGCACTTGTAACCCCATCTTGTTTCAAATCAGAAGTATTTCCAGCATCACAGGCAATGTTCACAACATCAACATTCATGTCCTCAGCGATGGCTTCTTTCACTTTCTCAGGTTGGCTTATTTTGGGATCCTGAACCATAGGTCCCAAGGTAATAGCACCATGAACCCTCTTATCCTGCACCAGACCACTGTGATGTGCACATAGACCTGTCTTACCCCTTGCAAATGAGTTACAAGGACCAGAAGATTGAATACCATATTCTGATGCAGGGTGACCCCAAGAGCATCTCTTACCCCCACCATGTGCCTTACAGAAATCAGTGCTGCCTTGGGCACTTTTGCCACAACCTTCAAACTTGCATCTCTTTCCACCACCATGACGAACACAAAAATCTGTCCGTCCTCTTGCACTTTTTGTGCATCCAGCAACAGCACACCTCTTGCCACCCCCATGTGCAACACAGAAATTGGTTCCCCCATGCACACTCTTTGTGCAGACACCACCACCTTGAAAGGCACATCTTTTCCCTCCTCCATGGCCCTTGCAGAAAGGTGTGCTCCCTTCTGCACCTTTGGTACAACCTGGGGCTGTGCAGCGTTTTCCACCACCATGTGCTTTGCAGAACATTGTGCTGCCTTGAGCCCCTTTTGTGCACCCAGGGGCTTGGCATCTGCGACCACCACCATGAGAAATGCAGAGACCAGAAAGGCCTTCAGCGCTCTTTGTGCAATTTTCTTTCTGGCATCTCTTGCCACCACCATGACGAATACACAATCCTGATTTCCCTCTGGCAGCTCTAGTACAACCCTCATGGCTGCATCTCCGACCACCACCATGAGCAATACAAAAGTCTGTGCGACCTTCTGCACTTTTTGTGCAACCAAGGAATTCACATCGCCGGCCACCCCCATGGGCCTTACAGTAGACAGTACGGCCCTCGGCTCCCTTGTGGCAGCCTGGTCTCTGACACCTCCTACCACCACCATGGGAGATACAACGACCAGAAGCACCTCTGGCTCCCTTTCCACACCCCTCAACTTGGCATGTTCTGGAACTAGATCCCCGTTGATGAGGTCGTAGCTGCTCTGTTATCCCAGAAGTACAGGTGACTGAACTTTTTGGCGTTGTTATAATACTTGATGAGGGTTCTGAAACAATAGCAGTTAGATAAACAGACCTTGGAATTTGATTGAAGAACAAGCTGGACTCTTTACTCTGTGAAGCCTGAAATGAAAACAATGCAATATCTGTTTTCCGATGACATGATATTGATCCTTGACCTACATTTGAATGCCCACCAGTGGCCTGCAGCATCTCAACGCCAAATCCAAGAGAATTGGAGCTTGGATGGACACTTGTGATATCAGATCCAGAGGTCCCAGTGGACAGACTTAACTCCAGGTCAACCTTGGGTTTCAGTCTCAATCCTTTAAGATCTGAAGTCGCAGATTGCTTCGGGCTGGGTGTCTTCTCATTGCCAAGGTGAAGGGAAAAGTCCAATTCAAAATCCATTGACGACTCCTCGTCTGTTTCTTTAGCTGACGACATTGTGCAAGCAGTTGCTGAACTACCTTTGCTGTCTGATGAACTTGATGAGTGGCGCAGCCCAAGAGACAATGAAGAATCCAAATGTTGCCCTTTGGATCCATTAATCATATTCCATTTCCGTTTAGTTCCGTTTGGGAGAGAAATGCATGGCACTGAAGAACCTGGGGAATTAAGGCGTAGGACAGTGTCTGCACTGCATTCAACCCCAGCTCGTCCACCTTGGATTGAACTGCCTAAAATCTTGAATGCGTTTGGAGGATTATTAGCAGGAAAACCCAAGTCCTGGAACCTGTCAGCCATCAGGGAAAGACTGATGCCAATTGATCTCCCAACAATATGTCTCAATGAACAGTACACCTGACTTCTGGGTTTAATAAATAGCTACAGAACTAAGGGGTATATTCTAACTATAATATAAAATCAGCTACAGAAGTAGGGTTAGATGTCTCTGAAACAACACATCCCACCCCCACTAACAAATCCAGAAGTGTCGCGACGATCCATACTCTTATCAAGTAATTTATGCAATAATAGAACTGATTAGTTACAACAGAAGAGGATTCCTTTCACAATAGTTCCCTTCATAAAATGATCCTGGTATCCAAACATCCTGTGGCACAATGAGAACTTCTTTGATAAGGGCAAGATATCCAAACATAATAAAAATGAAATCTAATAACATATAGGATCATCAGAGGATGATCCATAACTGATATAGTCGCTCAACAAAAATGAATTTTGCAAGGAAATGGAGGTATCCTTACAAAATGAATCTATAGATCCTATGAGCCCAATCTATAATTTTAATTGCCAATCACTTTGCATTTTGTATTCAACATAAATTATTCAGTACGTTCATGTGCATCACTCTAATTGTTTTAAACATGCAGTAAAATATTTATCCTATTCTCATTCTTTCATTTCGATATAGAGCAATCCATTCCTAAAAGGAGGTGAAAAATGAAATTGTATTTGATAACAAAGATGAATTTAGCAAAACATATCATAAAATCTTAGCAGTTAAAAAAGCAAACAAATCAGTAAACCACGATGCAAAAGGCTTCAAAATGTTGATCACGAAATGAAGATTTGAAATTTAGTGGCAACGAAAAACTAAAATCAATGTACAAGATTGAAAACCAAGAATGCAACACGTAGTAAAAGAAAACAAAAAAGACAGTTTTTAGTGACTGAAAAGCCTGCGCACACCACAATGTATTCTTTCTTTTCTTTCTAAAATAACTAAAATGACTGTCCAGCACAAGCAGATATAAGAATTTGAAAATCACAAAATCATTGTTTGTATCTTATGACGTGGATAATTAACAATTCTAAAAAGAAAGCTATCACTCATTCTGGAACTAAGTTGCCACTCCGAGTCCAATTTGAAAGGAAAAAATCCCAAGCCAGAAGAAAACAGTAAAAAGAAACTATCAAATATTACTGAAGTGGCTAACCTAAATAAGAAAATGAAACATCAGCATGAGAAGAAGAAACTAAACCTCCTCGGAGGTAACAACTGCAGAGCAAGTATCGGATACAGGATTGGAAAAGGAACCAGATACAGAAGACCTATGCAAGTGAAAGCCACGTGGTCAGAAACAGAACACACATATGGAAAGAAAAAAAACCTAAAGCAGAGATTCCTTGTATGCAAAGGTTGATTAGCTCCAATATGGTTAAGAAAAATAAATGAAGGCAAAACTTTGCATCAAACAAAAAACAGAGATATGTATGGTTATTCATAATGAAAACAATAGTACCAATGAATGCAAGATGGCAGCTGTGTCCAGTAAATTCCTAATGGAATTTTATCCTTGTACAGAAACTACTAATGCCAATACAGAACTTATAATCGGTGGAAGAAATTTATTCCTCATTTGTTTACAAAGAAAGTGTACATACCAAAACCATAGCTAATATCAAAATTAACAAGCTCGCCTGTTATCAGAATACATTCACTAAGTACATGAAGAATTTGCATCTCCAGCTTACTGAATTACTGATCTTTCACAGATAAAAATCCTTCATAAGATTCCTTTACGAAGAAAATTGAGATTATTGCTTTCTAGATACAAACAAAAATCAAGAGGAAAGTAATGAGCACACAAATAATGTAAAAATTCTGAGAATAAATAGGAGAGAAATTAAAGGAAAATCAGAGAAGGTAGAGAGGGAGAGAGAGGAAAAGT
>JANITX010000211.1:52708778-52719367 GCA_027564395.1 Erythroxylum ulei | reverse complement strand
GGAAAATCAGAAAAAAGAACTTAAAAAAAGCCTCCAAATTTCGCAACGTAGATTAAACCACACCGACAACAAATTATAAGGTATTTCCGGTAGTGAGAAAAATCAATCAACTTTAAACTCAAAAGCAAAAAAGATCACATTTTGACAAAAGAAAAATAAATCAACGAGGCGCTAACACAACTCTAAGATGAATCGCCATAAGAAAAACAAAAAAAAAAGAGAGAATATAATAGTTGTCTTTTGATAATGAATTCGTAGCTTCGTTACATAAAAATTTAAAAAAAACCAAGAAATATGATCGTCTTAGTTTAGCTCAATTATGGTCACAATTACTAGGTCCACAAGCATAAGCACACGAGAAAACCAAAAATTAAAATGGTCGCAATCACCATGTGCCTTCTTCTAAGCAACCAAAATAGTAGAAAAAAATGTACTGAACTAAAAAGAAAAGGAAAAAAGAAGAGAAAGATATAAGATTTGAATACAAAAAATCAAATAACTGAAGGTCAATACCTTGTTATAAGCGAAAACAGAAATCTTACAAGGATTGTTTAGGATTTCTTGGGCAGCGGTTGCTAAGAGAGGAGAGAGGCGAGGAAATAAGGAGAGACAAGGGAAGTGAGGGGTGGATACAGCGAATTTAGAGGATGGAGAGCTCACGTGCAAAAGAATGACAAGCACGTGCCGCACTTGGCTTACTGTAGGGGTTCCTTCCTTTGCTTCTAGATAAACAATTGTACCGTATGTGGGAAAAATTAAAAGGACTGAATGATTCGTCCAAAGAACTCGAGCGGTTTTCCCTTTTCTCGTTTTGTGCTGTTTCATCTTATGCCATTTGGGCCATCTTATCTTACTCTCCAGTTGGCATAGAATGGACATGCGACGAAATATATACATTTTCTTTTTCGTATTTTTTTACTGACTAATCACTATTCCTTAATACATTTATCTTTTTATATATTTTTACTGACTAATGTACTGACTATTCCTGAATTTATCTGCTTTTCTTTTCCATTTCTTTTTCTTATATAAGTTGATAATGGATGCTATTATTGGATCTTGATTAAATATACATTTTCATCTAATTAATTTACTTCCCTTGTTTTTTAAAATAAAGAATCAGACCAACAAAGTTTGAAATAAAAATAATAATACCGGACGACGTTGAACGAAAACAATACAGTCATTGAAATTTTATTATTGAATGCAACCACTTGCTTTTCCACTGGTAATCGAAATAACATTAAGTCTCGCTACCAGAGCAAGATACTTTGACTTGTTGGTAGTTCCTAGTTAGGGTAGCTCCTAACTCATAACCTCAAGGTTAATCATTAAGTCTCGCTACCAGAGCAAGATACTTTGACTTGTTTTTCTTCTAGGTTTTTTATATATCAAGTACAGTACTATACATTAGTGGCCTCAGATACCAGATAGTTTGTACGAAAAAAAAAAGTACAGTACTTTATCCTTTCTTTGATAGGTATTTATCTGATAACTGAAGTCTTACTTATTAAATTCTGTACTATGAATTTAAACATATGACGCATAAAATTTTTTTTGAAAAAATACATAAAAACAATTTTTAAGTTGACACCTAGAGCTTGAAATGTAAATTGCACCTCAATGACCAAAAGGAAGAAGAGGGAATGGAATAAAGTAAAATCTAGTTTTTCAGATTTACCAAAAAAAAACCTAGCTTTTTCTTACAGAAAATATTCAAGTGTTTGGGAAGGGGAAGTAGGTACAATGAATGTGGACAAAAAACGAAGCGGTACGCAGGAGGTGACGATGGCAACAGAACAGCAGCAGTAGCATCATCGGCAGGTTCAGCGATAGGAAGGGGCCAAAGGGTCAAATTAGGTCACGCGTGGCGATACGACGTCGGAAACGCAACCCCCCACTGTCTCAGAAATTGTGGGCTCCATTGACACGCTGACGAATTTATTTCTTCAATTTATTATATATATTTCGGGTTGGAAACTAAGAAAACAAAGGTCGGCAGCAGCGGCTCGTAACCGTTCTTGGTGCTTCACACTGGTAGGCCCACACGTTAAGTCCTCGAAATTCGATTTCTTACAGCTGTACTATGTGGGTCCCCTGTCGACACTTTCCCGGGGATTTTTCCTGTCACTGAGGCTGTTAACGGTTTTGGCTTATCATTCCAACGTCCGCGCTCTCTGTAGCTGTTAAGTTTCTTTCTAACAAATTTCAGTGTTGCATTTCAATTCTTTCTCAAAACTAGACTTCAGCCGCATGTTCCAAGTGGGATAAAGCTTACACAAATTCGTTCTCTTTTATCTTTTATGCCTTCTATTCCAGTCCAGCCTCACCTAAGAGCTGAATCAGGTCAATTTTCAATTTCAACATTTAATCAAATATTTATGACGTGACACTCGTTTTTTCAAATGTATTATTTAAGATTAAAGAGGTGCTTCATTAAGGGGTTTATGAAATGATGAGTTGTTATTTAATATGATTGAATGCACGGTTTTTGATATTTCATTATTCGAAATAACTAATTAATTATATTTAATTAAAAATTAAAAAAGAAAATAACTAAATGTGACAGTCCGTTACAATAAGTATTATAAGCGTAATTATATTTTAATTAAAGTATAATTAATTAATTATATTTTAATTGAAAAAGAAAATAACTAATTGTCACGGTTGTGACAGAGCGTAGTTATATTCTAATTAATTAATTAGTTTAATTAATTAAAATATAATAATTTTATTTTTCAATATTTTCAACAAATCAACTACTATCAATGATAATAGTAATCATTCCTTTTTCTTAATTAACCATCATAATTATAATAATTATATTAATTCTCAGTCATCACTACATTAATTCTCGTTTATATTATCATTCCCTCGTATAAATCAACCGCTCCTAAGTTATTAAGACATAATAATAGGAAATTATGCTAACTTTTATTATGGGAAGGAAAAACATTAAATTAAATTTCTTATTATTGGGATATAAAAAATACAACTCTCTAAAAGATCAAATAAACAAACTGTTCAAGTTTAATCATCAAATATTAGTATGAGAATAAAGACTTAATAAATAAGTAAACACCGAGATTTACACAGAAAGCTCTCCAATGTTAAAGGAAAAACTACGAGTCAAATGTCAACATACCTAATACATAAGACTCCCTACATTGCGGGGGTCTGGGGAGGATCCAAATGTACACATCCTTCCTTTTATATTTTTACAAAGAGGCTATTTTTGTTACTTGAACCTGTGATCTTATGATCACAAAGGAGCAACAATGAGTGAAACTAACAATCAAGTCCACTAATCTTAAATAATTATTTGCAAAGTTTAAGATCTCACCAAACAACAACAAGTTATCTCACAAATTTTCATGGTTGAAACCTAAAGTTGATATGTCAATCAACAAAATTTCAAATCAATCCCAAAAATAATAAAAAAGATGAGAGTGTTATATTACTTGCTCTCTATCTCTCTCTTTCTTCCCCTTTAGGTATTTTGGCCACCACTCAATCATCTATCCTGTGCCTTTTCCACTTTATATCATGAAATAGGTTTTATGCATATTATATAGTCACGTACACAACTGTGTAACTGATTGTGTCTCTTCTAGCATCAGTTAAGTCATAGATGTACACGGTTACAAAGAGATATACGATCGTCACACATAGTCGCGTAAGTCATGAACTTGGGCATATATATGATCGTGTATGTCTTCATCCTTCACTTTTTCTTCATATGGTTCTAAAGACTTACACGGTTGATCTACATGGTCATGCAAATCAAGGACATAGGTCCATAAAAGTGTCAATGATCACGGAAAGTCTCAAAATAGGGTTGGACACTCAATAATCTCCCACCCTAGCCCAAGTATGGGGAAAACATGTTATTCTTCAACAACTACTTGAGAGACATCTTAGTGAGCTTACTACAAAGCTCATGCTTGCTTTTGGGAACCGCTTTAGTCAACATATTAGCACCATTCACGTCAGTATGAATCTTCTTCAATATTAATTGTTGCTTCTCAATCATAGAACTCAACTAATGATATCTAACATCTATGTATTTAAATTGGGAATGATACATTGTATTTTCGCTTAAGTTAATAGTACTTTGACTATCATACAATCTTACATAATCTTGTTGCTTTACATCCAGCTCTTGAAGGAATATTTTCAACCAAAAAAATGTCCTTACTAGCTTCTCCTGCAATTATATACCCTACTTTAGTCATAGATAAGGCTACACAATTTTATAGCTTGGATTGCTGTGAAACGGCTCCCCCTGTAAACTTGAATTTTAAAGTGAGTTTTCTTCCATAAAGATCCTTAGCTATATCGACATCCGTATAACCATTTAGAATCAGATCACCATCCCCAAAACATAAACTCTACTTTGAAATACTTCTCAAGTATCTCAAAATCCATTTTGCTACTTCCCAGTGAACCTTTCTTGGATTAGACAAGAATATGCTCACTAATCTAGCAACCTATGCAATATCTGGTCTTGAACACATCATAACATACATCGGATACCCTACTGCAAATAAGTATATAATAGAAGACATACCGTGATGTGAGCAGGAGTAAGGATCACCATGGAGATGGCGTGTGTGATGAGGAGCGAGCATGTCATTCCAGTTGGACCTATGTCCAAAGGTAGGACCGAGAGACTCAAGGAGGCTCTCTATGCACATATGGCCAATTTGTGGATAGGATGGAGTGCACCAAGCCTAATGAAGGAGAGCTATCTAAATCACAGCCCAAATTGATTCATTTATCTCAAATCCTTAGATTTGACTCACTTGGGACTTGAAGACCATTGTATTGGGCTACGCATCATCACTTAAGCCTAAGAGGAGAGGCGCGCCTATTATCAGAATTGGGAGCGCATTGGACTAGGCCTAGGCATGTTTTATTATTTTATTTGGGACTTATTTTAAGTTAGATTTATTTTGGGCTTCCATGTATTATTTGACCTAAGTATAAATACCCTCTTTAGGGTTAGGGAAAGACAAATTTTGATCATATTATTTTCTTGTGTGTCGTCGACCATATTGAGAGGAGAAACCCCTCTTGTTCTTTTCAACTTAGGAATTAAATATCACTTATCAATTGCATCAGATTGTGGCGTGATTTTGATCCTGAACAACTTTCTTAGTTTGTTCTTTACTTGTTATCTAGGTTGCTCGAGATAAGTTCTTCATGAGGTCCAGTAGGTAAATTTGAAACCCTGTGTATCAGATTTAATTTTAGTTAATTCGAATCTACCCTCTTCTTGTTTCCTTGAATCTGAACTTTTCAATCCTTCAATTCCGTGTGTGCGCGTTATTTGGTATCAGAGCATTGGTGTGGTGGAGAATTCTTATTCAATTCCATAGGAATTCAAGAAACCACCACGCATCACCATCCAATTATCGTCAATTCATCAATTCAGGTGTGAATCAACTTTCGGCCTAGGGTTTCAATCTTTCTTCTTGTTCTTATTTTGGATAGGATTTTCAATTATTCTTCTTGTTTCTTTTGTTGAAACTTTCGGCCTATATTAAAAAAATTCCAAATTTTTTTGAAACAATATGAAAAAAGGTCCAAAACATTTTAAAAAGTCCAAAAAAGTAAAAAGAAGTCCAAAAAAAGTATAAAAACACCTAAAAAATTTGTTTCGTCATACTCGTACTTACTAGTTGGTTTGAAATTTTCACACCCTTTTGATTCTTTTGATCAGTTGAGAATTGGTTCTGAGTGGTGATTTGAATTTTAGAGGGGATTGAGTGGTAAAAGGCAAGAGTGTGTGAGCTTATTTGAGGGAGTCATTGCCGTGACTTAAACACGAGAGGAGTAACATCATTTGAGTGAAACACGAGAGGGAGTGTGTGAGGTTGTTTGTTACTAACCTTGTTTTGCAGGTATATCATATTATGTACAATGTCACAAGGAGGTCGTAATGATGACAACCAAGGCAGAGATGCAAATATCGCTTTCACTTTGAGAGCCATGAAGCAACGATTTGAGAGGTTTAATCTAGCCTTAACTGAGATTAGGGGACAAATGGATGAGCTTAGACAAGGGAGACATGAGGAACCTCAGGGCATGCGTGCAGGTGTACACTGGCAATAACCCCACCACCTCGGTATAAGCCAAAGGAGGAGGAGTTTGAGGTACGCAGACCGAGGAGAGTTCAGAGAGTTGAGTCATTTAACCGAAGAGATGGAGACCTTAAATCCATCAAGATGCAGATCCCAACCTTCAAGGGAATGAATGATGCAGAGGCTTACCTAGAGTGGGAAAGGAAGGTGGACTTGGTTTTTGAGTGCAATAATTTTTCTGAAGATAAAAAGGTAAAGCTAGTTGTTATTGAATTTACAGATTATACACTAATATGGTTGGATCAGTTGGTGACATCCAGGAGGATAAATGGAGAGATGCTAATTAATAGTTGGGACGATATGAAGGCATGCATAAGGAAGTGGTTTGTGTCTTCTTACTATTACAGGGAGATGCACTAGAAACTTCAGAGGCTCACTCAGGGGTCTAAATCAATGGAGGACTACCATAAGGAGATGGAGGTGGCTATGATTCAAGGCAACATAGAGCAAGACCCAGAGGCTACAATGGCTATATTTTTTAGTGGACTCAATAGGGAGATAGCCAATGTTGTGGAGTTGCAGCACTACTTAGAGATTGAGGACATGGTGAACATGGCCATGAAGGTTGAGAAACAAATCAAACCTAGAGTGACAGCAAGAAGTGGGGCAAATTCTAGCCAATCATGAAGTTTAAAATGGCTCAAGAGAGAGGAGAAGTTGAAAGACAAAGGGTTGGACTTCAAGGAGACATCCAAAAGGCTGAATGTAAGGTTTGACCTAAAGGTACACCTAACACCCAAGCTTCTTCTAGTAAGCATTTTAGTATTAAATGTTTTAGGTGTTTAGGTATTGGCCATATTGCATCTCAATATCGAAATAAGAAAGTCATGATTATGAGAGATAATGGGATGATTGATTCGGAGGATAGTGGTAGTGAATATGAGCTTGTTGTTGATAATGAATTTAAGGATGATGGTTGCTTTGAGAGAGCTGTTACAAGGGAAGCATTAGTAGTTAGGAGGGTACTTAGTGCTAAGGCCATAGATGAGGTTATAGATCAGAGAGAGAATCTTTTCCATACGAGATGTTTAGTTAGTGGGAAAGTATACAATTTGATCATTGATGGGGGTAGTTGCACTAATGCAGCTAGTTAAACTATGGTATAGAAATTGGGTTTGACATGCAGGAAACATCCGGAGCTATACAATTTACAGTGGTTCAATGATAGTGCTGGTTTGAAGGTGCCTAGGCATGTTGTAGTGCCATTTTCAATAGGGAGATATGAGGATGAGGTGTTGTGTGATGTGGTACCAATGGAGGCTAATCATATGTTATTTGGGAGACCTTGGCAATTTGACAAAAGGGTAACATATGATGGGTATACCAATAGGTACTCCTTTAAGTTTAAGGGTAGGAATTTCATTCTACTACCTTTATCACCTCATGAATTGTACTTGGATGAGATAAAAGCAAGTAAAAGTGAGGAGGGTTCGGTTAGTGACAACAAAAAAGTGAAGAGAGAAAAGAGGCCCAAAAGAAAAATGAGTTTGGCCCAATGGTGAGTGACTGCACAAGTGAAGAAAAGAAAGTGGGATGTGTAGGAGAGAAGAGCTTAGAAAGAGAAAAGAAGAAAGAAAAGAAAGAGAGAAAAGTGAGCTTGTTTGCTAAAGGAAAAGACTTAAGGAGAGTAACTGGAGAGAAGAGAGCACTAGTAGTGGTGAGATACAGAGAGTGTTTAGTTTGACACTGACCCTCTTGATGCTTTGCCTATCGTTTTTGCTTCTCTTTTGCAGGGTTATTCAGATGTCTTTCCTGAGGAGATGCCTAAAGAACTGCCACCCTTGAGAGGCATTGAGCACCAAATTGATTTTGTGCTCGGAGCTCAAATTCCAAATTGCCTAGCTTATAGGAGTAATCCTGAGGAAACAAAGGAGCTTCAAAAGTAGGTGGATGAGTTACTAGAAAAGGGACATGTGAGGGAGAGCTTAAGCCCGTGTGCGGTGCTTGTGTTGCTGGTGCCTAAGAAAGATGGAACTTAGAGGATGTGTGTGGACTGCAGAGCTATTAACAAAATCACTGTAAAGCATCGCCACCCTATGCCCAAGTTAGATGATATGCTTGATGAATTGCATGGTGCATGTATCCTTACAAAAATTGACTTGAAAAGTGGATACCACCAGATTAGAATGAAACCAGGAGATGAATTGAAAACTGCTTTCAAAACTAAATATGGGTTGTATGAGTTGTTAGTTATGCCATTTGGTTTAACTAATGCACCCAACACTTTTATGATGTTGATGAATCATGTGTTGTGTGTATTTCTTAGAAAATTCGTGGTTGTTTACTTTGATGACATCTTGATATATATGCAAACCTTAAGAAGTGTACTTTTTGCATTGATAGGCCTGTATTCTTGAGGAGTTGAGGTTGATAAGGAGAAGGTCAAAGTTATCCAGGAATGGCCGATGCCTAAGAGTGCTAGTAAAGTAAGGAGTTTTCATGGACTTGCTAGTTTCTATAGGAGGTTTGTGAAAGATTTCTCTACCATTACTGCTCCTTTGACTGAAATAGTCTAGAAGGAGAAAGGTTTACATAGGGTGAGGAACAAGAGCATGCTTTTAATTTTGTGTTTACCTGACTTTGAGAAAGCTTTTGAGGTTGAACGTGATGCTTTTGGTATTGGTATAGGTGTTGCGCTTTTACATGAAAGCAAACCAGTAGCTTATTTTAGTGAAAAAATGAGTGGTGCACAACTCAATTATCTGACCTATGACAAGGAACTTTATGTTTTAGTGAAAGCATTGGAGGTGTGGCAACATTACCTTCAACCCAAAGAGTTTGTCATTCGGACAGATCATGAGCCCTTAAAGCACTTGAAGGGATAGGGCAAGCTGAGCAAGAGACATGCCACTTGGGTGGAGTTTCTGGACACATTTCCGTATATGCTACATTACAAGCAAGGGAAGGAAAATGTGATAGCTGATGCTTCATCTAGGAGGTATTCCTTAATTTGTACTCTTAGTTCTAAATTATTAATATTTGAGCAGCTTAAGGACATGTATACTTCTGATGATGATTTTGCTAATGTGTATACTTCTTGTGAGCATGTTGCATTCTAAAAATTTTATAGGCATAATGGATATTTATATCATGGTAATCAGCTGTGTGTGCCTAATTGTTCTTTATGTGCTTTGTTTGTGCACGATCCCCATAGCGGTGAATTAATGGGTCATTTTGGGGTTGCTAAGACATTGGACATTTTGCATGAACATTTCTATTGGCCTGGTACGCGTAGGGATGTTGAGCGTGTATGTGCCAAATGCATTGCATGTAGACAGGCAAAATCTACTGTTAAACCCCATGGATTGTATACCCTTTTACCTGTGCTTACTGAACCTTTGGTTGATATTTCCATGGATTTTGTTTTAGGACTTCCTAGAAAAAAGAAGGGGTATGATAGCATCTTTGTTGTTGTTGATCAATTTAGTAAGATGACGCATTTCATTGCATGTCATAATACTGATGATACTGTGCATGTTGTTGATTTATTCTTTAGGGATATTGTTAGATTGCATGGTATTCCTAGGCCTATTGTTTCGGATAGAGATGTTAAATTTGTAAGCTAGTTTTGGCGTGTTCTATGGGAAAAGTTGGGTACTAAATTGCTTTATTCTACTACTTGTCATCCACAGACAGATGGACAGACTGAGGTTGTTAATAGAACCTTAGGTACCTTATTGCGTGCTGTAGTTGGTAAAAATTTGAAAACTTGGGGTAATTGTTTGCCATTTATTGAGTTTGCATATAATAGATGTGTGCATCGCACCATAGGTTATTCACCTTTTGAGCTTGTATATGGTTTTAATCCTTTGGCTGTCTTGGATTTGGTGTCTTTACCCTTGCATGAGTTGTCTAATATAGATGGCAAGAGGAAAGCCGAGATGGTTAGAGACTTGCATGCGAAGGCGAGATAGCACATTGAGCATAAAAACAGGGTGTATTCAAAGCAAGCCAACAAAGGGAGAAAGTTAGTGACTTTTCAACCTGGTGATTAGGTTTGGGTGTATTTGAGGAAGGAACGTTTCCTGCCTAAAGGAAGTCCAAGTTAGATCTTAGGGGTGATGGTCCATTTCAAGTGTTGGAACGAATCAATGACAATGCCTACAAGATTGATCTGCCAGGTGAGGACTGTAATACCCCTCTCCCGCATGACCCGAACCCGACATCGACGGTGATATCCGAGTTCGTGCCCTGCGAGGGTGGCGTGCTACATCACTCAGTCAAAAACTCAGTAGAATTTTCGAAAAATCATTAACATACATGCTCACCGGTAAATACAATGGCCACAGGGCCCCTTTTCATAAATACAATTTATTTCAGTCTGTTGACCTTACAAATTGACCTAATCATTAATATAAAAATTCAGAAAATACAATTTTATCAGACACTAATACAGACGCGAACTGATCCCGACCTCTTCTCTCACTCACAAGCAGATGCTAT
>JANITX010000211.1:52515740-52531487 GCA_027564395.1 Erythroxylum ulei | reverse complement strand
TATAGAAATCATGCTAGCATAGATCAAACTCCCCCCCCTCCTCCCACATAAGTATTTGCTTATCCTCAAGAAAATTAATTTTATGATTCCATAGTAAATAAGAATTTATTTTGAAAAAGTGTTAAACAAATCAAACATCCTAACCAAGTTTCTCCATTACTTATCCAATCACAAGGGTCATTAAATGTTAAGTAATCAATAATTTGTATTAATTTTATGATCTTTCAAACTTTAGCCTAATTCAGAAAATTTATGTTCATGTTCAAAATGAACATATATAAGATAAAATACTTAATACTCTGGAATATATTCACATCGTTATTGATAAGACATCAACTTAAATGAAGCAAAAGCATTAAAAGCTTGTTTAAAAAGTCACTTATTCTTTTTATATGAGAGTAAAAACATTTTGATGAATACTTTTGGTTACTCAACTAGGTCACTATCTCAAATTACTATTAACAACAATTTTTAACTTCAATCTTCTTATTAATATAAAGCTACTAGAGTAAACTTATTTATGCTCATTTTTCACAAATTATATTTTGGGATAATGAAAATTGCTCAAAAGAAGTTAGAAATTTTCAATTCTTATGCAATTTACGGAAAGATTATCATTATAATAATCTAGTATTCATTCTCCAAATTCATAAAGCTAATAAAATTCACTTATTTACTAATATTCATAACTAGTTACATAGATGATACAAATGGCCAAAAAATTAAATTCATAATGAATTATCTCCATTAGCATGCTTTTAAAGACAAAAAAAATTCCAAGAATATATTCCAATTGAGAGATTCATGACAAAATTGATAAGCTTGAGCATGGTGATCATATATAGAATCCCTCCCCTACATTTAAGATAAATGTCATCCTTTGTGTGTCAAGCATATAAGAATAAGAAGAATAGTGAAAAATGAGTAAGTGAAACAGTAAAGGACTTTTACTTCCATAATAGGAGGTGTTGGTCAAGTTTTGATGAAATTACATTATATTCATTTTTGTATTAAAGCGAAGAATGAAATTGAAAAGACTTCTAAAACATGTGAGTTAAATAGAAAGATTGTCAAAATATATACGTATATGATTAATAAATAATAAAACTACAAAAGAAAATCAATCATGTGGAGGTGGTTGAGGTTTTAGTGGTGGTGTATATGGCATTGTTGCCCTTGGGTTTTATGTGGTATTTGTGGATATCATATCCAAGTCTCAAATAAATGACTCTGTGGCCACTATTTGTGTGTCATCCTAGTCATCCATCTCTCAGTCTACTATAAGTAAAATGGCCTTGAATCATCTTTTCTTGAAGGTGCAGTACGCACCATCAGTCTCCTCCCTCTCTAATCGGCTCCTCTAGATCAGTGGCATCATTTGTATTGGCCTTAAACTTATTATTCTGATCCTCTAACTCCTTTTAAACTGTTGACTCACCTTACAAAAACTTGTCACGTCTAACACTCCACCTCAAGTTTCCACTTTATCCTTTCCATATTATTAACTAACTAGTCTATAAATTTCTCGATGTATAATGGTGTTGTTGGTTTGAACGCCACTGTGATACTCAAAGGTGGAGGTGAAGTTGATCCATGCTCTACATCCACAGTCTAATCCTCTTGTGTGGGAGCCTCCTCTTTGTCTCTTAAATGGGCAACATTGAGCACAAAATGTAGTTTTCTCCCAACTATCTGGAGTGCTACCACATACATAGCTCATTTAATGTTGATCGTGAGAGATATAAGAGTGGTAACCATTGTTAGGACATGCTTATCACAAACCACTCTCAACCTTATTGCAAGTTTGGTGATCACTGAGTCATCACCTATGATGTTGAAGTTGGTTTGATGTAGGTATCCTCGAACCAATATTAGATGAAAGTATGCCTAAGATGTGTTTTCTTCTTCTAGCATAAACAAGAGACAAAAAGAGGTCTCTATGGCACACCATGCCTATGCTCTTCCTCTTTAAAGAATGCAAAAGGAGTTTATATATAGACCATATTGCTGCGAACCTAAACCCCGAGGACTTGGAATTTATCATATGGTATGACCTCCACCGAGCAATCGCAATATAGGTATATCTTATTGGACTATAAGTTCTAAGCATGCTTCTTTTATTATAGGTCTGTATGGATCCCAAATTGATTGTAGCTAGGCTATAGTCCATGTCTCCTAATATAAAATTTAAGTTCAATGTCATCTTCTATGACTTGTTATTGTCATTAATCTCTAGTGTGTATATAAAATCCAATGTCAAAACCTTGAAAACTAGTTCTAGTAAAAACTCAAGCCATTCATTGAAAAAGATAATCTCCCTCAGTTTATCAACTAAGTCCACCTCTTATAGAACATCCTAGTCAGTATATATTGGTTTCTTAAATTGCTTGAGCCTCGGTGGTGAAGTGGAGAAATGAGTGGTCTAGTTGCCCTTGTAGCTCCAAGGGCATAGTTAGAGGTGGTGATGGTGGTGTTGCAGATGCAAACTACTTCCTTGGGTTATAGGTCTTGGAAGTTAAAGATCATGACTTGGAGTTAAAGGAGTCAACCTTAGGCATCTTATGCAAGAGTTGCCCTATTGGGTTCTTAAAGTTTCTTAACAGTCCTCACCCATCTTAATCCTATATCTTAAAAATAAATGAAATATAGATGATCAAAAAGAAGATAACACTTGACACCATATATATATATTTGCCCTATTGAGCTCTTAATGTTTCTTGGCAATCTTCACCTGATCGTAATCCTATATCCTAAAGATAAATGAAATATGGATTATCAAAAAGAAGATAACACTTGGCACCATATATATATAAAAAAAGTTTCGAGTACAGTGCAACATATGTTTAACCTGAATGTCATACATATACCACTAAAAGATGCATTAACCTAGACAATAACATTCTTACATTTATATTCTTTTCATTAATATAGGTTGTATCACCAGCATCCTATAAAGTAAACATGAAAAATTAAAAGAATTTAATGCTTCCTACTAAGGTATGAAAATTTTACTAAAGGCATATAGTTGTTAAACTGTATACTAGAAAATGTTAGCCAACCTATATAATAAATAAAAAGTTTTAAACTATTTTTAAAAAAATAAAAAGCTTTAAAGTAACTAATTTAGTTTATACTAACCATCTTCGTTCATAAATATCACACACATTTCATATTTCATTTAACTTATTTTTCTAGTAGTCTTAAAATCACGAATAAAGGATATTTATCCAATTATATGCATATAACATAATTCATAACTCTAAATAACGATAATGCATAGAAATATTGAAATCAAAAGTGTATCAAGAAAAATGGCTAGATATTATCTAAAAATTGGTGAAGGAGATGTGAAAATAATCATTAGACTGCATAAAATAGGGTTACGGGAGGCTTAAGGGGTGAAAATCTCTATAAACCTGATAAATGCATAGTTGACCATATTATACCCCATATTTAATGTATTTTTGCTTTATATTTGATACTTTTATTGTATATTTGGTACTTAACTTGCTCCGAATGCATTTATAGGTTATAATTGCCTTCATGAACTAAAAGGAGAATAATTCAGATGAAAGTATGACATAAAACGAAGATTTGACTCAAAGAAGGGATACACAGTCGTGCATTAGCCCATGTACTTCTCTCAAGTCATATAGAATCTCAACTTTTGGGTATTTTAGGTTATAAACAGTTTGAGAACCCTAAAAATTTTAGGTATTTTAGGTTATGATCAAACTATGTATCTCTAAGAACCCTAAAAATACTATAAAAAGACTTGTTTAAAGGCAAAATAAAAGAGCAGACATGTAGAGACATTCAAAGACTTTGATAGGTGATTCAAGGGGCAATTTTGATCTAAAGAAGTGTAAAATATGAAGAAATCATTAAAAGATCCAATAGAATACAAGATCAAACCTCTACGTTGCAAGAACATTTGATAGGGGATTAAAAAAAGTGTTATTTTCTATTCGTTTTTCTTTCTATTTTTGTTTGATTTCATCTCTATCATTTTTAACTAAACATTTTTAGTGTCTAGGTAAGATGAACCCTAATTTTGTTCTATAACATTTTTTGATTCTTTTATTTAATGGAATTGTTTTGAATGACATATTGTGATTCAATTAAGTGTTTAATATATGTTATGATATATCTAGAATATTAGTTCATAATCTAACTTCATAACATATAGATTGACTTATTGTGATTCAATTATGTGTTTAATACATATTATGATATATCTAGAGTATTAATTCATAATATGATTTAATAACATATAGTATTCGCAAGTGAGTTATTGACATACAAAAGGAATTCTCACGGTCTAATAGTCAATAAAACAATTGTATAATAAAAGGTAAACTATTTAAGCGTTTTAAGGGGGATTGGTAACCTAGAAGCTAATTCTTCATATTGAAAGTTTTTTTGGTAACTTGTTCTTTCTCTATTTAATATTACTGCCTATTTTATTTTGTTTGCTTAAGTTTTATTTTCTTTAATTAAAAATCAAAATAAAATTCATAGATTAGACAATAGGATAATGGTAATTACTAATATTCATCATCTTTGTAGGATCGACCCTTACTTTTCGGTACTAATTATAGCTACGTTTTACACTTACAGACAATTCATAATTGGCTAAGTTTATGTAAATCAATTTTTTGGCACTATTACTAAGGTGTTATTAGCAAAGCCTGAATTTTATTACTCCAGCCATTTTCATTTCATTTTGTTATGTCTTTATTTTTATTTTATTTTATTTTTATTTTATTTTTGGCTTATTCGTTTAATTATCATTTGAACTTCTCTACATTCGTTATGTCTTTTTTTTTTTTTTTTTGGCTTATTCGTTTAATTATCATTTGAACTTCTCTACATTTGTAGTTTATTGGTGGTTTATTTTAGGAATTGAGATTTAACTTCATAACCATAACTCATAATGGAAGGATTGAGTAGAAAGTACTCTTATAGGAGCTACGATGTGTCTTCACAAAATGTAACATCATCATGTTGGAAAGAGCAGTTTCCTCACATGTGTTTAGAAGCTCAACCGATGTCCATGTCATGTTGTGGTATTAGAGTAATCCTTACAATCATAAATGTTGAGCAACAATGTATATATGGGAGCAACCAAGCATGTACAACCAACCTCAAGGTCAATTATAGAGAATAATTATAATTCAAATTAGAGCAACCCTTTTGCTTATGGATGGAACGACTCTTCTCAAACTAAATATATACAAGAAGAACAGCAATACAAAAGTACTATAGATAAACTAATTGAATGTGTTGCCAAGAGAGTAACTAGTCAATGTGAATTTGATCAGAGACTTTCTTCACCAACATATGATGAGCATAATACTTCATATTATCTAAGCTCCCTAACATCTCAGAGTCAAGAAGAGACAATGGTTGATATTATGAATGAAAATACATTTCAAGAAGGTAAGGAAGTAATTGTTGCTCTAAAAGATATAAAGCTGAGTTTATTCAAGAATCAGATATGAGGCCTCAGGAAACAAAGATCGACCAACTGGTGGAGATATTATCTAACAAATTGTAAGGGAGTTTGCCTAGTACTACTAAAACAGATCCTAAAAAACATGGAATGATAATCATCCATAGGAATGGAAATGAGCTTCCAGAAGAAGAAGACGAAGAAGAAGAGGCAGTCTCTATCCAATAAGAGGAATTAAAGGAGTGATAGGAGATAATAAAAGAATATAAATTAGAAACCTCTGTCTAGGAAGAAGAAGAAGAGTGGACAAAGATGGTTGAGGAAGAATGACCGCGCGACGTAACGCTAATCAAAATTAAATTAACTAGACTACTATTGTAGAGTGGTGAGTCTAGGTTGATCCCACAGAAAGTGCATGTAAAGTTTATGCAATGAAATTAACCGATGTTTACACTAAATGGGGGGTTTTGGATTTTTAGAAAAAGAAAAAGAAAATAAAACTAACTAATAAAAACAAATTAAAAAATGCAAAAATAATAAATGTGGAGAATTTGGTAAGGACCCGGTTCTTCAGTTCAATCTCGGCCTACACCCTGACTAAGCATATTTTATTACTTTTTTGTTCTTTAACCTCTCCTAGAAATTATTAATTGTGGGTTAATAATTACCCGAGTTTTCCCTTAGGTTTTTTTCAATCAAGATATGATCGTTAATTAAACCTAACCACCAAATAACCCAGGATACGATCTCTAGATTTAATTGGGCAGTCGCATTATGAATTAGAAAAACCAATTAATCAAGGCAACAACCACATACGATGCGTCATTTAACCTAGCTCATGTTATCCCTAATGATTACGAATCATTAGTCGCTACACGAGAATTTCAACATAACAATTACGGATTATATTGAAATTCTAGCAATGGGTTTGCAATTAGCAATTCAATGAATGCATTAAAATTACCAAATCGCAATACCCAATGGGTTCATACACAAATAACCGAATAATAACGAAAATCTGATTATCCCTACAAAAACCCGATTAATTAAAATAGGATAACATAATCAATTTCTAATAAGAGAAAAAACAACAAAATAATTAAATAATACTTAGCCCGGGTCATCGTCGTCGATTTTACCTCCAAACTGGCGTTGAGACGTTTACCCCTTCATAGATATTTTCTGAGAAAATAGCTTCAACCCTATTTTAATCATCCCACCGAAGACCCCTAGAACATGGCCGCTCACTGTTGCTCTCCCACTTTTGCGTTATTGTTGCACTGACCCTCCAGCTGATTCAAGTCTTCTCTATTGATTTACTTCTATCTCTCCACTGTAGCATCCTCTCTATGTTTTCTATCGCGGCACTATTCAATGTTTATATATTTTCCATGTCTCTTGACTTTTGTTTTTTTTTCTTCTTCCTCCATGAACGCAAGTAGATATTAATCTTCAGAAAATGATCCTTATGTTATGCTTTCGACTCACTTTAATTTCTTTGCTTCCGAATTGTACCTAAAATAATATATGAATTGAAGTGAGTATCTTAAGTATTTTTATGTCAATAATTGCTAAGTGTAAATAATTAAAAATATCAACAATTAAGCACATATCAAAGAACTACTGGAGGAACCAAATAATGGTGAAGCATTGGTAGTGACCTCTCGAATACGAACTATTCGAGTCAATTAATGATTCATGGAGTTTTGTTACCCCTCTTTTATTAACAATTTTTCATTAAAAAGGGCATTGATGAATATGATTGGATTTATTAATTTGATAAATTATGTCATTGCTATTATCTTACAAAAGGTGGCTTACTTACAAGCTACAAAACTCTTATATGGAGAAATGGGTGGAAGTAAGCCATTGATTATGGACACAAGATGAGGGTAAACATGTAGGGTACATCGAGATATTGATGTTAAGCAAGTGCTATATAGGAGGCAACCTATTAAATAAGATAGCTTTTATTTTGAAGTTTATGTTATTATCATATTTCATATTCTTTTTCATTATTGTTATTTTTACTTTCTATTATCTTTTTATCCCTTTTTCTTTATATTTTGCAAGGATGTAATATAATATTAAATGGATCAGAATTAGAAAATCATTTTACTTAGGAAAGTACCACTTAATATTTTCTCTTATTCTATATGCTTATACTCTGTGCATTGAGGAAAATGTAAAACTTTAAGTATGGGGAAGGAATAAACAATTTTAATGATTTTCTTTAGCTTATGATAATATTGATTATTAAATTTTATAAACTAATATCTTGCCATAATTGAAATCTATCCATCAATACTATACTTCATTATTGAATATTGATTTGAATTAGTATGTAAAAGGATTGTTGTTAGAATAAAATTGCTTTTATAAGTCGTGTTTTTAGTACTCATTGAATTAATCAAATTGAATGAAAATTGCATATTGCTTACATATATATACCCATCTTTTTCGTGAGCATTTGAACCTAATAAAATTTGAAATTTTGCAAGCTCATTTACTTCTTTTATGTGTGTTGTCATGCATAGTTGAACAATTCTAGAACTTGCTTTCATTGTACTTATTGAGATCATATTTGTGAAATTAGAATCATTGAAGTGATAAAGACACTTAGATTCGACAATTTGTTTTAGCCTATTTCTTTGATTATTACCTTTTGAAACCTAATGGTTATTTACATTATTTACTTGTTTGAGACTTGAAATTATTTAAAGGTCCTGTATTTCTCATGGTACTAAATGCTTGAAAATTGTTTTGATTGGAAAAAAAAGGGCATAAGAAAAATTCTAAATAAGTATATGGTACCAATAGAGTTGTAATACAAGGATATGTATATTTGTACACAATTTTTTTGTAATTTTTCTATATTAAATTTACTTCAGTTCAATCTTTTTTATTATCATAACTATATTGTATTTAAGCCCCATTACAACCTGTCTAAAGACCTTTTTACTGTTTTTAGTTTATATAAGTATTATAGATGTGATAATATAGCAAACTTACGATAAGAGTTCTACTATGCATTGATTTGAGAGTTTTGATATCTTCCACCCTAAACACTTAAGTGTATTAAGTGAAATATTAGTGAGGGTGTAAAAGTGTATACTTTTGATTTCAATGTAATTATTGATGTGATTACTACTAATATGGATTAGGATAATAATTTTAGGATAACTTTACTCTAATTGTATGTTAATTTGATTCAACATGACATGATGATTTATGGTATAAATTGAAGATTAAGATTAATATGGATTAATATTGTAAAATTTATAATTTTGATTATGATTTGCTTAAGGACAAGCAAAAGCTTAAGTGTGGGGATCTTTAATAGATGCATAATTGACCTTATTTATACCCTATATTTGATGTATTTTTCTTGATATTTGAGAATTTTATTGTATATTTAGTACTTAATTTTCTCCAAGTGCATTTGTAGGTTATAATTGCCTTTGGGGATTAGAAAGAGAAGAACTCGGATGAAAACGTAACATAAAACGAAGATTTGAAGCAAATAAGGGATATATAATCGTTCATCAGCCCGTTTACTTCTCTTAAGCTATATAGAATCACAAATTTTGGGCATTTTGGGTTATACACGTTCCAATATAGACTTATGTATCAAATCGTGTATATCTTAGGACCCTAAAAATTACTATAAAAAGACGTGTTCAAAGGAAAGAAGAAGAACATATTACAGAGACGTTTAGAGATGTTGAGAGGTGATTTAAAAGGTAATTTTGATCCAAAGGAGTGGAAAACATAAAGAAATCATCAAAAGATTCAAGAGAATACAAGATCAAATCTCTACCTTGCAAGAACATTCGATAGGAGATAAAAAGGGAGATTTAGAATTATGAACTCTTTATTTTCTGTTCTTTTTTCTTTCTGTTTATGTTTGATTTTGCTTTTTGTCATGTTTAACCAAACATCTTTAGTGTCTTGGTAAGATGAAACCTAGTGTTTTGCCATAACATGTTTTGATTTTTTTATTTGATGCTATTGTTTTGATTGACATATTATGATTCAATTACGTGTTTAATATATGTTTTGATATATATAGAATATTAGTTTATGATATAATTTCATAACATATAGATTGAGAAATCCTGTGTACAAATAGATCTACTATAGTTTAAAGGTGTTGATTGCCTAAGATGGTGAAGTGTCTTTTAAGCGTATTCTTCTTATATGGGATGTGTTATTAAATATAAAGAATGTATAGTGTGCATCAGAAAGTGACACATTTTATTTTCTCTTTTTACCTTCATTATAGGCTAACACAGGGAGGGGGAGGAACATATTGGGGTGTCAAGGAACATAAAAATTACCGGAGGGCATATAAGGGCAAGTTTGGAAGTAGTTATATTCACTTGTTTAGTACAATTCAGTAGGTTAAAATAGGATTGGATATGTGGACATGTTCTTACCGTATCAACCTATAAACTTGCAAAACCAAAAAACACACCAACTCCAAACACGTATCATAAGAAATCAATCAAGGTTCAATAAACTAAGATCCAAAATATAACATTAAAACTAAGTAAAATAAACAAAAACTAGTTAAATTAACTAAAAAAATTAAGTATAAAATATGATAAACAAATGAGTGTAAGGTTATCTCCCAATAACTGCTCATTTTTTGTCATGAACTTGATCCCTTTTTCATTTCATTTTCATGGTCCTATACTTGTTGGTGTCTATTACCTCTTTTAATTCTGCCACCTACCTTTGTTATTTCTTCTTCTTCTTCATAGATTGGCTCGCTCTCGAGCATATTACATGATTCCTTATGATAAGATTACCTAATTGCTTCATTTTCTCTTGTATTGGGTCTATCCCTATTGTATTCAATGTTTTTGCCTCTTGTATGATATAAGATATTCGATTGTCAACTATAGCAAAATAGAGGAAATCATCTTTCTTAACTATATCATGATTCATATACCCTAAGTTCTTAAAATCCAATTTTTCATTCCTGACCTTTAATTTCAACTTCTTTTTATATACATCTATTAGGGCCTTAGATATGGCTAGAAAAGTTCATCCAAAAATTAAGGGTACATTTTTATCTTCCATTATATGTATGACCACAAAGTCTACAAGAATGAGAAACTTACTAATCTTGGTGGGTACATGTTCCAATGTGCCTACTGGCTACCTAATAGAATAGTCCACCACTTATAATGAAATATTGGTAGATCTTAAGGTACCCACCTCGAGCTTCTTGTAGATAGATAAGGGAATAAGGATGATGCTTGCTTCTAAGTCACACAGAATATGATCAAGGATCATACTACTACTAGTACAAGGAATAAAGAAGCTACTAGGGTTTTTGAGTTTAGGAGATTGTTCACTTTGGGCTATAACTTTGCACTCCTTATTCAAAGTTACAAGTTTGCACTCCTCCAGCCTTCTCTTGGTAGATAGTATTTCCTTTAAACACCTAATATAAGAAATCTTTTTGAAAGCATCTGTAGGGATATTAATATATAATTTTTGGAAAAAAAAATCCAAATTGCTTATCTAACTTTACTTTAACTAATATTTAAGGAAAGGGTATATGCAACTTGTATAGTGCAGGGGAACATTTTTGGGTTCCTCTTCTTCTTTTACTCTCTCTCCTTTTGTTTGACTCTTCTCAATAGGTTTCTTACTCCCTTTGTTTTCCTCACTCTTAATTTTTCCTGATCTTGGGATCTTTAACAACTCATCACTTCTCAATATTATAACACCATAGTGCTCTTTAACTTCTTAAGTTAGTTAAGAAGTTGACTATGTGGTTTAACAAAGGTACTAGCTTATTAGGCAATTTGGGTTCTTAGAATTTTAGTATAGGTTAACATAAAGTCAACCTTAGAATTAAGCTACCTAATTGCCTCTTTGAACTCCCGATTTTTCTTACGTTGGGTTAACAAGAAGTTCCCTAAGTGACTCTGAGTTCAATTTTTGAAGGGATTTAAAGGGTCTTGATTGAAAACTAAGTCATTGCTTATTATTTGATAGATAGAGTTGAACTTGTTTTGTGGACGAAATTAAGGTAGTTTCTCCAACTAGGCTTGTAAGTATTGGAAAATAATCATTATTCTATTTGGGATTGTTGACAAAGATATGTTTGACTAGAAAGTCACAAAAAATGAATTCCCTAATTGATAATCAACAACTAGTGGTCATAAAGATCCATAAATTTCGTCATAAACATTAGGTGTACCAATAAAGTTAAAGTTTGTATGATTAAACTTTTGAGACAATGCATCAATTTTTACTGTAAGAAGATTCAAGGAATCAATATCATACTTACCTAGAACTTTCTTTAAGATGACTTTTTAACTTAACCAATGGCAATGGTTTTGAGCTATGTCTTCAATCAAATTATATACTTTATCAACAGTCTTATTCATAAGAGCTCCATCAACAGTTGCATATACAAAGATCTTAATGTTTTGCAATCATCTCATTTTAGAATATTCATATAATAAACCACTTTTTAGCCTATAATGAGGTATGATCTCAATAAATCCTTATATCTCTCACAAGTCTTATACAATTACTCACCTTCCCTTTGAGAAAAATTAGTAATTTGATTTTTGATATGAATAGTTTTGCTTAAGGGAAAATACTTGGCTAGGAATGCTTAAGATATTTGATCCTTGGTGGTGATGGATTATACTGGTAGACATTATAACCATGCTCTTTCCTTACCCTTTAATGAAAAGGGAAATCATATCAACTTAATGGCGTCTAGTGAGGCACCATTGAGCTTTAGTGTGTCATATTACCTTAGAAGCTTTGATAGATGGAAGACCTTAAAATTGATTTAGCTACACCATAAAAACAAAGGAGGCATTTTGCTTGAAGGTATTAACTTTGATGTTGTCCTTTATAATGCATGTGTCAATTACTTGCACATTAGGTGTAGCAAAATCTTTGAAAGATCTTATATTGACTACAACCATCTTTACTTCTCCAGTCTCCATCCTCCTCTAGAGCCTTCTTTTTATATGTAGTGTTCTTTCATTCTCGAGATCTAGTTAAACAAGGTTCCCAAGATTTTTAAACTATCACATACAAGAAGTAAATTGCAAAAGAGAAAGTATAAAGAAAACTCAATAAATGAGAATAAAATAAAAAATCCTAGTCTAATCAATTTGTAAATTAAATAAATATCAATACTTTTTCTTCAACAGTAGTACCAAAAATTTAATGCGTGTATTTTTAACCATAAGTATATGAAGTAGTAGCATTTATCACTGAAAACTACAGGTTAATTCCACAAAGAATATTGATCAATTATTGATCAATCACTAACTTAATTATCAAGGACAAAAATTATGATTAATTTAAAAGGAAAATAAAACAAATATTCAGAATATCAAAGAAAAATAATAATTAAGAAGAATATAATTTATAAATAAGCTAGATTTAGGTAAGATATCCCTAGGAATTCACTACATTCAACTTTATCCTGATTTATGAAAAATTCTAGTTCCTTGAACCAGTAACAATTCCTAATTTAGCTAATGCTCTCTCTCGAGCAACCACAACTCCTATTCTTAAATCGAATTAGTTGGAATTTTTTTCTAACCAAGACAAACTAGAAATACCTTAGTTCGTTTTCATAAATTCTAATGATAAATGTTAACCTAACCTAAGAATATCTTATAGTTCTCTTTTGAGTAACTCATACTTAACACTCTTTATCCATATTATGATTTAACCACACAAAAATTGATCTCAACTTATAAATGAAATAATTGAATCTTTAACTCTCGCTCATTCAAATCAATTAATTACAAAAACATGGATAAATATTTAAAAAACTAGATATTCATTAAACCAAAGATCAATCAATTCAACAGGTCACATCCTACCTAAATATATATCCCAATTAGTTTATAATCAAAGAATAAATAATAACATAAAAATAAGAAAGAAAATAAGACAAAGGAGTCATTATCATTAACATCAAATATTATATCTTTGGGGAATCTTATTAAATTATTTTTCTTCTTCTAAGATTGATTTTTTTTTATTAATAGATGTTTTAGAAATGGCTTTTAAGTGACTCTTTTGTACTTTCAAACTCTCTTTAGGCCAAAAGATCCTTCTACTTCCACTATCCCTTCTTTTAGTAATTTAAAATTTGTAATGCCAAATATAGCTCTAACATAGGTCCATGTACATATAGTGTTTCATTTTACCATATTCTATACCTTTTTATATAGAATAGCTTCACCAACATTAGGCTAACTTGGGGACATGTATCATCTATTTTGATTAAGGGTCAAATGTAATGGTATGTAGGTGTTATACAACAAAAGTTTATATTTTTAGAGATTACAATGGTTACCACATTAACATAACAACCCATTAAGAATAATAAAAAGAAAAGAAAAGAATGGAGGACTTGCAATGGGTCAGTGGTAGAGAAGAATCCTCGAACTGCTTACTTATTTGGTGGGGAGTAGGGAATGATATTAGGATTTGTTACTTTATAAATATTTAAAATAATCCATTTAAAGGTCATAGTTTTGAGTAAATAGAAAATCATCTTTTCTGTTCCAAAATTCTATTTATCTCTTATTCGGTATTTTTTTTCTTCCTTTTTCTCCACTTTGGTTGTTCAAACTCCTTAAATTTTAGTCTCTAATTTTCCTAAATTTTTACCTAATTTGTTAAAAACCATAAAAGTCACCTAATTATCTCCCTAAAATTCCTCATATCAATATAAGTGGTACCAGAGCACTTTCCTAGCATTGTCAAACTAGAAAAAACAAGATCACAACAAACCATGATAGTCAAAAATATCGATAAACAAATCCAGGAGCTAAAAGATAAAATGGAAGCCAAAATTAAGGAAATTTTAGAAGAGTTTAGCATATAGTTAAGGGTCATCCAACAGTGACTTGAAGACTTTTATAAGTCAACTGAAAAGAAGACGAATAAATTATTATTATCTTTTTAATAGACAAGTAGTGTAGACCATCTATTTTGAACATCCTAGCAAGAGAGGGATCTTTCTCAACCTCAGGATCCTAGGGATTATTGCTAACTCCTCAGCCAACTATGACATTATCGAATGACCCCCTGCTTCTACTGTCACACTAAAACATAATTGGTAATATAGTATAAAGTAGTGTTGACCTTTCCATACATCACTTCTATAATAAACCAAATATAAAGCTTACATTTTTTGATGGCTTGAATGCCCAATTTTGGATAAGAAAGTGTTTGAGATACTTTTAGTACTATAACACCCCAAAACATAAGAGAACCTAGGTGACTACACTTTACTTCAACGAGAAAGTGGAGCATTGGTTTATGAATTTTTAGGTGTGCAAGGCTCACGTAAGTTAGGATAAGTTACAGAGGACCATTTTGGCTAAGTATAAAAATTGGATTTTGGACATATCACTAAGACCTTTAACAAACTAAAACAAAATGGGTTATGTTGATTTGTTTGATGATCTATAGGTCAGTATGGTGAGGTTTAACCCCAATCTAAGTGAAATTCATTTTTAATAATTTTATTATTATTGTTAATTAGACATAATGTTATCAAGTTTAAGCCTAAAACTCTAGAAGAGGTATATGAGTTGGTAGAACACAAGGAGTAGAAGATCAAAGCCCTAAAAAGAGCTATAGTTATTTCTTTAAAACTTCAATTTTCCAAAATTAGGGATTCAAATAAAAACCTAAGTAACTATAAAAGTCACCATATGTTTTAAAAAGGGGTAGTGATATATGTGTGGGTTAAATGAAGCTTAGGACACTAATGCAAAGACAAAACATTACACTATATTGAGGGCAAGGAGGACGAAGAACTGGAGGCTAACAAGGAGATAGTGGTGAATCCTATTAAAGGCTAAGTAACAATGCATGCCATCACTTGTTACTCATCCCAACCAAAGTTCAAATTAAGGGAATTGTCCAACGGAAGCAAATCATAATTTTAATAGACACAGGAAGTACCCAATGTTTCATAGACCCAATAACATTGATAAAACTGGGGTGGTCCTAATTAATATGTATCTCTTAATAATAATAGTAATAAACAATAACAAATAATGAATGCCTACAATGCTACGAATTTCAGTCGAAAATGCAAGAAAAAATTTTATTACAAATATAAGGGTACTTAATCTTGGTAGGTATGACATGGTTCTATGGGTTTATTGGCTCCAAGTGTTAAGTAAAGTTACATTTGATTTTAATTTTTCAACCTTATAGTATGGGATTATAATGCTCTTAAAGGGAATCATTGTTGGACCCCACACCCCACA